>JASKGM010006209.1:0-11335 GCA_034509205.1 Ceratonia siliqua
TGCTCAATTTGCTTTGATGGTGTTAATTTTGAGTAGTCATTGTGGCATGCTCAATTTGCTCTGAGAATGTTAATTCTGTGCCATGGTAGCATGTTCAGTTTGCTGTGATGTTATTAATTCTGTCATCTTGAGTAGCTTTGCTTGAAGTTAATTATGGGTTAGCAAGATTAGTCCTACTCTTGAGATTAATTTTTGGGTTAGTATGTTTAGTTTTGCTTGGGGGACTAATGCTAGATGGTAGGTGCCGCTTTTACTTTGAGTGATAGTTTGATTACGATTAAAGCATGTTGGATTTGCTAATATTGGCCATAGTGTTGATTTAGTCATGATTGGCACATAACCCTACCAGTGATGACTTACGTTGTTGTACTTGAGTGACATGTGATTAAATACTAGAGGCCATTGGTCCGGTTTGAGTCATTTATGAATGCCTTCATACCCGGTTTTCAATTTACTGGGTATGGCTAGGGGGTATAGTTTAGGGCAAGTTTTGTTTGATGGTTTTTACAGGCAGTGTGTGAGTTGTTTGGCCTCATCCAAATAATTAGAACTTCTTAATAAGTGGGGTGGGTTATCTTGGCAGCGTTTACTGGCGTCTTGGACACTACCAAATAGGGAATGAGGGTTCACTTGCCTATGGGCACTTGAAATAAAGTTTACTCCTGATTGGCTCTGGCATAATATTCTGTGTTATATTATTGCCCAGAATTTGTAATGTTTTACTGCATTTTGGTTTGGCACATCATGAGTTTAAAATTGTTTTGCGCATACAACTTCCATTTATTTCATTTTTGTAATTTGCTGGTTTTAGTATGTTCATTATCATCCCCGTTTGTTTTTTAATTCCTCATTTCTCGCAAAAATGCTGAAATATATATACCAAGGAAGCTTTCAGCTTTAAAGCTCCAAAGATCTAGTGGAACTATTAAAAATCGCTTGTTCTTAAAATGATCTGGTAAATTCCAAAATATGAGGTTTAAAATTGGGTTCCAATGGCCTTCCACAAAATTTTTGAGAAATTTAATTTATACTTATTTAAGTAAAAAGGTTCCAAGGCCCTATTGAGAAAATAATTTTCTTAAATTAATATCTTTGGATGAGTTTTAAAAAGGAAAAGAAGAAGGAAAGAAGGAGAAGAGTCCAATGCTCCTTTTAAAAATTAAATTACTTTTCAAATTTTCATTTTGGAACCTAATACTTTTTGAAAATTATACTATGTCGATACTTTTAAAAATAGCATTTTGGTCTCATATTTTTTTAAATTTTATTTTTTTCCCAATATTTTTAAATTTTTATTTTGGCCTCAGCTTTTGAAAATCAAAATTTGACCTAAAAAAACCAATCATCATTCCTTTCATACATTATATGGAGAATTTTTTTCCTATAATGATAAGGTTATATGTGAAAATTTATTTTTTTTATAAATCTAATTTTTCATAAACAATATATGAAAAATTAGTTTCTCATATTGTCTTGAGCTGTATATGAAGATTTATTCTTCTATACTGTCTTTTCATCCCTAGGCTATGGGTGGAGGTTCATCTTCCTATATTTTCCTAACCCCTTAAAGATTTTGCGTGGAGATTTATTCTCCCACATTATTTTATCAAATCAAAATATCATCTGCCTTAGGGTTAAGATCATATATCCACCCAAGGTAAATTATTAAAATCATATCGAATTACGTGAACCTTAATCCTCATTAGGGTATGTAAGCTCTTACATAGTAAGTCAGGTCTATTTGTTATCTTTCATCTTTTTTCTATCACGATAACAAAAAGGGATAATCAAAATAATTAAAACACAATAAAATTAAAGTACAAACAATTAAGGGTAACCGTCCTTAGGGATGGACGTTGTGGGGTGCCTAATACCTTTCTCATACGTAATTCAACTCCCAAACATTTCCTCTGATTTTGAATGCTAGTTTTTGGTTTTTTAGAGGATTCAAAATATCCTCTTAATTAATTTGTGACGACTTCATTTTTCGTAAAATATTTGTATTTCGACCATCCGTCACGTTGTGACAATGCTAACTTAGAATACTAATGTGTTACGTATATTCATGCACGTAGTGATATTTGAAACAAACCCTTGGGACCTAACTGGTCTTGAAGTGGAGAATTTTGGAAATTTAACATCGAGCCTTCAAATTTAGCACTGTTAGTAGATATCTACTTACCTCTATATCTTGAATTTTTAAATTTTATATTATGCTTTGTTATTGTTACTTAAGAATGATTGGGTATTTTGGAATGAAATAAACATACCTACTTGAACAAAAACCTTACTTATGATTCATTTGGCATTAGCCTTATTATGAAATTTAGTGTCGTGGGAAATGTTGATTTATGAAGTTAAATTTCAAAAGATATCATATTGGGATTTAGAAGTTGTTCTGGAATCCGTAGTAGAATTGTGATAGAACCATTAGTGTTCCTAGGTCGAGGGCAATTCCTGATAGAGGGTAACTTCTGTTGCAATTTCTAGCTGAAGGTTTGATGTGAATTGGATAGCTCCTCTAGATGAGTGAAGTTCCGAAAAGAAGGGATTGATTGAAAACTTGCTTCTATGAGTGCATTTCCTAAAAGTGAAGATTGGGTCACCCCTCAAGTTGAGGACAGTTTATGGAGTGGGATGACTAGTTCTCAGTTTGAGTTTCTCCATTAAATTATTATGGATCCTAGTACTTTATGAATTTCAAAGTGGGTTATTTTTAAACTTTAAGGGAAGCCTGTGATAATTTTATAAATTTTTCTTGCTTATTATTATCTGATATTCATATTACCCTATTTCCCAAAGTAATGTGTATTATGTGAATGTAATTAAATCTTTGTTATATCACCAATATATTTTGAGGAAGTATTCTTAATCATAATAAATTTTAATAGTAATACACACTACATCTGGGAATTCATGCATCCCTTGGTAAGTATTTTTTTCATTCACTGAGTCAATGTGACTCACTCCTTTAAATTCTAATATTTTTTAGATTAAGCTACTGGTGAACTGTCTTCAGCTCCGCTCATACCCTGAGTCTGCTAATTAATTTGGTAGGCAAACCTTGAACAGCAGTGGAGTACGTTTTTGGAAATGTGGACTATGTTAGACATGATTTTTTTTTATTTTGAATAATTTTCATGGTCTGTAATTAAAATTACACGGTTGTGTGTAATTAGAATATGCAGTTCATGATAAACAATGTTGTCTGACTGATATTTAGGCCACGGAGGCCGTTTGAATTATGGTGGGCCTATCCACCTCTATGGTTAGTTTGTACCCTGAAATAGTTCATATTTTAAAAAAATTATGTCAATTTTTTTACATATGATGAGCAAATTTCTTATATTTCAATTTTAAGATAAATGCATGAGTCGTGTAGACTAGTAGGTTATTACCTAGATGGTAATTATTCTACGCCGATCTTATGCCCTAAAATGGGGCATGACATGTGCCCTCCGTACAAGCTTGGCATTAGGTTAGCTTCTTCTCCCCTTTTTCCCTTTCTATTTCTTTGTTGGGTTCTTGGTTATTAGAGTTATCCATTCTCTGAGTGTGAATGATGATTTTACAAATGCTAAATTAGCAATTTGCAATTTCTTCCCTCTCCAGCTCATTTCTTCTTCCTTCCTTGGCCCGTGTGTAAATGATGTGCTCTAAATATTTCTTCCCTCTCCAGCTCGTTTCTTCATTCTTCTTCTGTTTTTAAAATAAAATTACTTGAAAAATACTATTTTTTTCTATTTCAAAAATCATGTTACTTGAAAAAGATTTTTTTTTGTTTTAAGAATTTTATGGCTTGAAAATTTTTATTCTTTTTTTGTTTTAAAAATATCATTTCTTGAAATTTTTTCTATTTTAAAATTTTAATTACTTGAAAATTTTCTTTTTTTTGTTTTAAAAAAAATAATTACTTGACTTTGTTTTTAAAAATATATTTACTTGAAAAAAAATTCCTTTTTCTATTTAAGAATATTATTACTTAAGAAAATTTTCTTTTTATTTTATTTTAAAGTATTATTACTTTAAAAAAAAGGTTTCAGGTAAGTTTGTCATTGTACTTTATAATTTTAATTTCTTAATTTGTTTTTTTAAAAATGAGAGTCTTAATAAAAATATTCCTAACGGTGTTAAATTAACTAGATCTGAGTGTATTTTTTTAAAATAGAGAAGAGAAGTATGTAAGTATTGCATCTCTTAGAGAAATGGAGAGTATTTTACTCAATTCAAAAATATAAAAGGACATAATTAAAAAAATAAAAAAAACATGAAAAAAAAATACTCAAATACACCAATATATCCGAATATAACTTAAAAAACCCCCTTTAAAATATTCACAAACAAAATCCCACAAGTTGATAACTACAAGAAAGTGGCGTAAGCAGAGAGGAAGGTCCATTAATCATGTAGGAGGATGAGCATGGTATTGGTGAATGGTTATTGACCTGTTTGGTTGTAGGAACAAGACGCCATTGGAGTTTTGGTGGGTAACTGTCAGCTAACTACTTGTTTACATAATTCTTAATTTTTTATTCTCATATTTAATTACTATTTCTTGTGCTCTTCGTCAATGTAGTGGTTTATACTGTATTTGGCTTCTTAGAAGTAAGAAACTGCAAGAAAATTGGTGGGGAACCCGCAGAAGAAGAAGAAGCAAAGAAGAAACAAACAAGCACCAATATATAAGCCATGTGCTGCTGCTGCTCTGATTCTGATGATTGTAAATTATGCAGGCCACTGGAGTCTCTATTAGGACTGCCCTTTGCCTTCTTGTCTCTCCTCCTCTCCCTTGTAGGTGTGGTTATTTAGATCGTTGGGTAAGTCCCTCTCTTCTTCACTTTTCTTTCTCTACAGAATTCTCCAGACTTTCTCCATACAAAAACTGACAAGATTATCAAATTTATACTCACATCTGATTAATATTAGAATCTATCCTAAAAGTCTAAAAAATTTATACTCACATTCAAATTTTAAAAGAATATATTGACCTCCTTTGTTTAAGTTTCCGTAAACATTATTTTCATCTTATTTATCTGTTAAATTTGGCTATTGAATGTTTCTAGAGAAAATGTTTTAGTATAAAAATAATAACAATTAGGGTTTAGATCCAGTTATGTCACATAATTCATGTTGCAAAACTTTGGACTGTGTAGTTAACTTTAAGTTCATCTAAAGTATTGACTGTGTATTGTCATATCAGTATTTTCTCATAACATGAGTCATGTGACATGACTGGATTTAATCCCAAACAATTATATTAATAGATGAAAATCTTATGTATAAATTAAAGTGTACAATACTTTTACGTCTTTTTAAATTTGGTAATATAATACTTGGTATATTTTTTATTTTTAAAATGATATTCAAATCCATTATGAATGTATGAATGTACCAATTTATCTTTGTTTCTCTCACCATATTGATGTTAAGGGTAAATAAGTATATTCATAAGAAAATTTGTCATTTCAAAAAGAAGAATGGTATCGAATATTAAATATTACCAAAACTTAAGGAAGGTATGGATAATATACTCCAAATTAATACTAGATGGGGTGTAAATGTAGTTTCCAAAAATTTTAGAAAGTGAATGTAATTTACTCGTATCAATGAAATCTTTGCTTAATGATATCATAATTATATCTAAAATTGAGCACATTTGGTTCAAACCTTAGCTAGAACCAAATAAACTAAAAATAGAGCTGAGAAAATTATGTATGGGCTGTGATGCAGGTTGATTTTAACATGCGTATGTCCATGCTGCCTTTGTGTGACCATCATAGTTGAGTTTGCTCTAGTGTTGATCAAGGCTCCAATTGTGGTCATGGAGTGGTTCATCTCCAAGATTCCATGTTAAACATATTAGTACTACAAAGTCCAAGTGGTAGTGCTAGTTTTTGTAGTTTTCATTGGTTGATTCCTCTTGTTTATTCATTAATGTATTGTTTAAATTTATGATCAATTGAATATAATTTACAAATTAAGAAGGCATGGAATTGTTCTGCTTGCTAGATTCTCTCATTTTTTAAAATATGATACTCTCAAATTTAAAAAAAAAAAAAGATAAATACAATATGTAGGACTCACTATTTAATTAATAAATTTCACTTATATTTATTGTATTTGTTTCTCTTTAAATAAAATAGTATAATGTTCCCTTTAAACAGAAGATAATCCAAATATAATTTTATTATAGCTTTACTTCTTCCTCCTGTTTGTTAGAATATATTTTTCTTGTATTTGTTTCTGAATGGCTTTTGTTGTAGAAGAGCTGAATTCTGAATTCTAAGATTCATTTTGTTTCTCTCATGTTGTCTTATAAAAGGGGATTTCATCATAAGTTTCCATTTGATTCCTTCCAACTCTTCAATTGTGCAGTCCATGGGAATACGGGACTCTGCCAATTTTTTATTGCCGTCCAATTTTAGGTGGCTATTGATATAATTATAACATAAAGTGAACCATTGAATTGTACAAATGTACCGATAAGATATGAGTGCCTTACCAGACAAAACAAAGCAAATATAATGACAAATTAAACAAGTTAGGGATTTAAGTGAATGCCTTTAATTGAAAATTGTGGTAATAATTGTTTACAAGAAAAAAGATATAAAAAAATATTGTTAACCTTCTCATGTATTGAGAGGGTAGCAATCTTTATATTTTTTAATAGATGAAAAAACCACCATTATTTTTTTGAATAACACAATAAATACAAGGATATTTTAATCATTTTATTTTTCGTATTGACTCACCTATACTGACTTAGATTATTTCTCATGCTTTTAGCTATAGAGAATAATCAACAGCAACTACTAGGGTTCGAAGCTTAAGAAGTTAGGATGCATTCGTACTTCATCAAGTAATATATATGATCTACATAAAAATAAATTTATCAGGTAAAATAATGCCTAGCTATAATCAAATAGACTAATAATATTCATACATTATTTTTTTTATACCTCACTTTTAACCATTGGTATATTATAAAATAATGATGATAGTAAATATAGATAATAATAAAATAATAGATGTGAGAGGAGGTGTAAGAGTTATGTAAAAAAAAATAATGTATAAGTATGTTTACTCATATATATGTATACCTCTCTATGCTCTCCTTCCATGTTTGCATATTCAAAATTTTCAGGTTCATCATTCAAAAGTTAATGCCTGATCCAAAGATGAAGGAAAAACTTATTATACAAGATTAATCTTTCATACCACTGAATGCCCCAATAATCAAGAAAGAGTACATATGCTCATAACGTTGAGATCATAATTAGAGGATAAGTATTATGTGGGTCCCAAAAAAACAATTCATGTCAAGAGTATGACAAATACAAAAAGTAGCATAAATAGAGTGGTAGACTGCAACAGATATGCTAAAACTAGAGATACAAATGAAAAGAGATTGAACTTCGAGGATATGAAAGCCAAACAATTCCAAATGAATAGAGATATGCTTATGTTCTTTGACATCAAAATGATACCATACCACTACAGTCACAATGAAGGAAAACATTGACATCAAAATAGATACCATACCTCAAAATAGATCCAATTTTAGTCTTACAGTATCTCCTTTTGCTATTTGAACATGTAAAATTACATTGTACTCAACCTATATATAAATAGATTTTTATGATAGCATGGCTTGTGTGTGTGCACACTAACTGCACATGGCTTCTCCAATCTCTTTTTTCAAAATACCAAATTGGTGATTGCCATCCAATTTCAATTTTTTCAAGTTAAGGGTAAGCTTTAAAAACCATTAAGTAGTTATTGCCAAGGTGTAGAACTGAATTGGCTACTTGTGCAATATTTAACATGTAAGCATTGTTTACTTACTGTCTTTGTTCTTTGAAAATGGGATATATTGAGTAGGAAATGAATGCATAGCCTAGTATATGCTTTTATTTCCTACTAAATAAATTTCAAGGATGATTGCATAGCAATAACAATCAGGATATATAGTTCCAGGAAAGAAACAAACAGAAAGGCGTTGAGCAGGGGAGTGTAGAGAGACACCAAAAACAAAGGAAAAGTAGAAACAAAAGTGATTAAAGATAGAGATAGGCGCGAAGAGAGGAGAGGCTAGGAATGGCTGGGTGGACAAAATCAGGGTCCTCTTTTCCCTCTATCTGGTATTAGTCAGAGAGAATCCCATGTCCTTAAATTTGGAAGATAGCAGTTCCAAATTACAACAAGGCTTCATCAATAGTATCTTTCTGCTTTTAATAATATCATCTTCAACTAAACTAATCAAATTCTCTTCAGTTTGTTCAGTTACATACCATAGCTTTTTGTTAGATGTTTTTACCATAGCTTTTTGTTAGATGTTTTTAGGTTAATGTTCACCCTGAGCATCTTGAAAAATACCTGCAGCAAAGAGTAATTCTAAAAAAGAAGATAGGTTACTACTTTTAAAACAAAAAACCTAAGTTATTATTAAATGATGGGAATTTGCACGATGAATAATCTGTTCAGATTTGGTCCAAATAAAATGTTTTTTTCCATTTTCATACTAAATTTAAACAAAAAGAATTGTTTGCTTTTCCTAATATTCAATCAGGATCAACAGAATCTATTTCTTGGCATCACAATAAAAAGGGGTGTTAACAAAATTGAGAACATCTTTTTCTGTTTGGCCAGAGCATTAGCAAGAAAGAAAGTACCTTCATAGGAAGAGATTCTGAGTAGCTTCTCAATCAGCTTTTTTCTTCAAGATCTTTCATGATTCTTTCAAAACCAGGATGTCTAAAATTTACTTTGGTCTTTCTCAGCCAAGAATCCTAACTCCTAAATATAAGAAGCGCATCAAAGAGAATGAGAGAAACCCCTGAAGAAAGGAAGGAAACCCACCAAAAATCCCCAGGAAGAAACCCACAGTATCCAAAATCCAAAAGCATCAGTGAAGATAATCAGAAAAATGATTGCAAATTTGATTCCCAATAAATAGCTAAACACAAATCAATCACAGGAGAATGTATACATAAAAAATGGCTGAGTTTCTCAAAATAGCATATAAAAGAGGAATAAAATTGATAAAATAGGGATGAAGTGTACTGCTCATGGCCAGCAGTGTCCCAGGTCTGAGCCTTTAAGAGAAATGGGTGTGGGCAAGAAGGTAAGCATAAGAATTCAGAAGCTTTTCAAATTGGGTACTACCCAATCTTCAATGGCTGATACCTTTCAAATCCCTAATCCTAACCCGAAGATTTCCGCTTACTATCTCCCAGGGCAGAACATTACGGTGTGGTCACTTGCAGGGCCACCCAGCTCAGCAATACAGGTTTATTCACCAAAAACAGCAAAATAATTTGAAAGCAAACCTGGTTCATTCACTGCCACAAGAAATCGAAGCGTGCTAAATAAGGCAGAAGATAACCAATGAAACAAGGGTCAAGTGCAGAAGACACCATCATTAACATACAGTACCACAAGTAATCATGAATCTGAACCTAAAAAACGAATAAGCATGCTCTGACATTGCATGAGAACTACCATACATAACACAAGAAAGCATGCATTTGAACCTGCAGATGGATAAGCACGCTCTGATCTTGCATGAGCATACAAGTTATGTATGCCAAATGGCGAAGACTGAACAGATCCACTGCAGAAGCATCTAGCTACAAATGCCAAATGTCATGCAGGAAGACGGTGATACAACTGATCAGCTTACATGGCATCATATGTGGAATCATACCTAGCATGTACACATGGCAGCATTTCAAGGAGGTGGAACTCCTTTTATATATAGGTAATAGATTTGGCTGGAAAAGGCCAGATAAATTCACTTTCTTAAATGTATAACAAAATGAAGTAAAGAGTGGAAAAACATGTTGGAGAAGAATTGAAATCATAAAGCTTCCTGGAAACGTTGGATTTAAATCAAAACCAATGCTTGTATGAGCTGTCTTGCTGAGATTAATATTATTTTGTCCTCTACAGATGAAAGAGAGAGAGAGGCACTTCTTTTTGCTATAAATATAAGCACTTGACTTGACTATAGCAGCTATGCACATATATGAAAGGTCCTGCTTCAACTATACATTGACGCACCACAAATTCCTATTAAATAGAAAGCCTAAAAAAATTCAGAAGAGGGTGACTTTCGATCGAAGACAAGCCTGTAAAATTTTAAGATTCTGTGTTCATCGTCATTACCTGTTAATTGGCTTCAGTTGCTTATGCTTCTCTTTTCAGTCGTTCTAAGCTATCAGCCATTTTAAGGAGTCCATGACATTTTCCAGGCCATATCTTTCTTCCAACGACCAAGACTTGCTTATTTAAAATAAATTAATCAGCTTTCCAAAATAAATAAATATACAACTTTCTTATGCATTCATGATTATAAATGAATATAGTCATTATTGTCCTCATGCAAAATAATTAAAAGGGCCACTAGCAAGTAAGAAGCTCAGGAGTCATTTGGTATACTAACATCTTAGATACTATAATATATCTTAGATATTATGGTATATGATACAAGGTATAAAATATCATAATATTTAAGATTCTCATGTTTGATATGACAATACAAACTTATAAAAAAAAAGGATATAATTGGCATTTTATAAAAGTTAGTAAAGCTAAAAGAAGTGTGAGGTGAACTTCCTATAATATTTTGGTGGTATATTAGTGTGATCTCATGACATCCTAAATCTTGAATGATACCAGACATTATAAATGAGAGTGTACCAAACACAGGCATCTTGAATGTTGTTTGTCATCTAAGATATCAAAATCAAAATGCCTATGTACCAAATGCTCTCTTAAAGTTTAAAACGAGGGAAGAAAAATGAAAAGACACTGTTAATCTAAATTTCAATCATAATCACATGCCACCACCAAGAAAGACCATGTGTTTCTTCTATACTGACAATACTTTGACAAACATATGCAGTCCAACTCAATGTGAAGTGGAAAACTAATAAACAAGGTAGTTAGACCAGATGCAAGAACCAAGCAGAATAACTATTGTTGCTGAATATTTTATTTGGTACGTTTTCCTGAAACCACATATATCATAATCAGTTGTTATACAAACAAATCTAAAATCACTATGACTAACTTATACAATGATGAAACAGTCTGGCAGAAGTACAAAAGAAGCACACTCCAGAAATAAAGAATAGAAAAATTACACCACAACATTAGATTCAAGGCATCAAAGAAAACAAAAATGGAAGTCACTCCGAGCAGAAGGGATGAACAGACACCAAAAGAGATGGAGCATGCAGAGAACGATGCTTCAATCCGTTATTCATGATTTTTGGCAATAGAAAAATTTTACAGGATTAGATTCATGGCACCAAAGAAGACAAAAAGGGAA
>JASKGM010006210.1:5000-11334 GCA_034509205.1 Ceratonia siliqua
CACTGCTATGGTATTTATAGGGAGTTTACAACTTACTACATAGTACAATAGATATTAAAGTTTATGTACAACTCACTACAGCTGGTAGTAAATCTGGAATATACCTAGGATACCAATCATGTTCACACTTGGTCATAACAAGTGTTCACGCCTATTCTAATTTCTAACAATAGATATAATTTAGAAGTAAAAGGGGTTTCTCCTGTACTTTAAACAGTGGTAATTATTATTGAAAGTGGTATTCATTAATGATATTGTGTTGTGTCAAGGTATCTGAGGCTGGGGAAAACTTCAGTGTTGGACAGAGGCAACTATTGAGTCTCGCTCGAGCATTATTACGGAGATCAAAGATATTGGTACTTGATGAGGCAACTGCAGCAGTTGATGTCAGAACTGATGCGCTTATACAGAAAACAATTCGAGAAGAATTTAAATCCTGTACTATGCTCATTATTGCTCATCGACTTAACACCATTATTGACTGTGACCGGATCCTTTTGCTTGATGGTGGTCGGGTATGCCTTTCATATATTTTATAAAATGTGATTTTTATCGATCTGTACAGCTATTGTGTTGATCATACATGCCTTAGTATAAAATCAATAGTCAATAAATTCTTCTGTAAGGAAAGATTGCTGTTTTGAACAAGTCAGCCTCCTGAATGCATGGCAGTTAAGTGGAAAGCCCCCGCCCTGTTTTCAGTTTGATTCATTTCTATTATTGATGTAAACATTTTAATGGTTAAAGGTTCTTGAATATGATACACCTGAGGAGCTGCTGTCAAACGAGGGTAGTGCTTTCTCGAAGATGGTGCAAAGTACTGGAGCTGCAAATGCTCAATATTTACGCAGCTTAGCACTTGGGGATGGTGGAAACAAGTCAGGACAAGAAGAGAACAAGCATCTAGATGGTCAGAGAAGATGGTTGGCTTCTTCTCGCTGGGCTGCTGCAGCTCAGTTTGCCCTTGCTGTCAGCCTTACCTCATCCCAGAATGACCTTCAACTATTGGAAATAGAAGATGAGAACAGTATTCTTAAGAAGACAAAGGATGCTGTTATAACTTTGCAGGGGGTTTTGGAAGGGAAGCATGATAAAGCAATTGAGGAATCTTTAGACCGACACCAGATATCCCCAGATGGATGGTGGTCAGCCCTTTACAGGATGATTGAAGGTACAAGTTTGTTCTATCTTTTGAACGAATATATTGGAGCATCATTTCATGCCTTTTCTTGGAATGCATTTGATTTTCCATTTTCCATTTTGTCTTTTTTCTTTTTGTCCAATTCTTGTTTTTAACGTCAGTGGTTCGAAAATATTCTTGGTTTTTAGACAATATATAAAATTCAATTCAATTCAATATTTTTAGTTATTTCAAACACGCTCAGGTAATTTCTTAAAATTGACAAAACATGGAAACTTTGAATTTTGAGAATTTACTAAATATGGATGGAGAGACTACGTGTTTTCATATCTGCTGTAACTTGGTCTTTGTACTTTATCCTAGGTATTGCTATGATGAGTAGATTGGCCCGGAACAGGCTTCATCAATCAGACTATAGTTTTGAGGACGGAGCAATAAATTTTGACCATGTCGATATGTAGGGAATGCTGCTCTGTTTTAGTTAACAGAAACGAGTCAACGACAGTCAAAGGTCATTGTAACTTGTAACAATAATTTTGTCATGTAGCTTCTGCAACTGAGTTATGATTGGCATAAAAAAATATTGTAAGAGATCCTATTCTGTGATTTTTTCCAAGAAAATCAGAAAACAAATTTTGATCATTCACTATTATTTAGATTGGTAGGAGAATGTTCTTTAAATCTGCCTTACAGGCCGTAAATACTCTAGATAGTTTATCATCATTGCTAAGCTACAAAACATCAGGAAGAGTCTATTCCTGGCAGATTCCAAATTTGAAACATTTCAGCAATTAAGCCTTTCTAAATTCAACTGTTTGTCGGATGGAATACTTCCATTTGAAGCGTTGACAGAGTTATTGGCCATTATAAGGTTTGAATGGATTTTGGAATCAAAATTAGTATTAAGAATTATCTTTTTACTTTTAAGTGTCAAAATTGTAATTGGTTTTGAATTCTTGTTTGGAATTGTTTTCAGAAACAAAATATTTTGTTTTTTTGTTCTAAGGAAACAAAAAAACTTAGTTTGGCACATTGTTTGATTAATTGTTTCTAAAAAAATGTTTTTTAAGATTTTAACTAAGAAAATAAAAAATTGAGAACAAGTTTAAGATGTTTTTGTTTTTGTTTTCAAGTTTCTTTAAAATTAGTGTTAACACATTAAGAAAATAATTTTTATTGATGTTGAAGTTGTAAATTAGTTCTTAAATGAAAACTTTATTCACTTCTTTAATGTATTTGAAAAAAAATTTTAAAAATATATCAACATAATCAGTTTTTTTTCTACAGAAATTATTGTTTGTTTCAAAAAGCTAATTTTAAAACAAATAAAATGGAAACAATAGGCCCTTAAAGTTTATGTTTGGGTCATGTAAAGAATTAAGACACAAAATTGTGATTGCTATTTTATTCTAACTTATATAAATTTATATATTTGATACTTTTCTTTAGGATTTTTATTGTATATATTATCTTATAAAGGTAATATAGGATATATAGTGCAGTGATCTTATATCAAAGGTGAGAGGAGTCCATAATTATTTTTAGATAAATATTTGGTGACTAGATTAAGACAAATCAAGTTGATTTTAAAATTAAGGGATTTTGTTTTTAAAGTTTAATGAGTAATTATTACTTAATTTGTTTTAATATTAGTTGTCAATTATTTATTAAAAGATGATTATTGACTTTTTTTTACGTTTCACATAAAACAACTTTTTAATATGATATGTTTCTTTTATATATATATATATATATATATATATATATATTATCCAACTTATATATTTCAACAAAATTTGTCATAACCAAAATTTCTTGGTGAGATATATAGTTTAGGATAAATTACAATAATTTTATTTTGTAATATAGCCCTCGATATTTTTTATTTATTTTTAGAATAACTCTTACCTCCTTTATAATGTTTAAAAAGATTAATTTGAATCATTGTTTCTTATTCACATATCATTTTAATGTTAAGGATAAATTGATATTTTTATAAATTCATGACTCATGAAGGTAATGAGTCTCCTTTTAAAAACAAGAGAAGTGTCAAGTGTAATATTACCATATCTTATAAGAAGTTATGGCAATTTACTCTATAGTTTATAAGAATAAATTCATACAACATGAATTTTTTTAATTTTGAGCACTTGGAATTGTAATATTTGAGGTTTATGTCAAGAT
This sequence comes from Ceratonia siliqua, assembly GCA_034509205.1. Taxonomy (NCBI): domain Eukaryota; kingdom Viridiplantae; phylum Streptophyta; class Magnoliopsida; order Fabales; family Fabaceae; genus Ceratonia; species Ceratonia siliqua. The sequence goes on from JASKGM010006210.1 coordinate 8,326, forward strand.
TTAAAAAAAAGATTAATTGGTTATTTTTCAAATTTTTTGAAATTAATGTAATTTAAAATGATACATTAATCAAAAGAATTTAAAATTATTAGGTCTAATTTTAATTTTAAGTTCAATTTTGAAGGACAAATGGGACTAAAGGAAAGGAAAACTGAATATACTGATAAGCTTATCCGTATGGTAAATCTAGGACTCCGACTATACCTGTCAAATGGGCCGGGCCAAGCCCGCCCCGTCTTGGAATGACCCGCCCTCACAATGGGGTGGGCTAATGGATGGTGAGCCCGCCAGGCAGGCCGACCCGCCAAATTGAGAGAGCTTTGCCAATTGCCAGTAATCCACTAATCCCCCAACAACATTTGCAGTTCCAAACTTCTAATGCATTGCCAATGTGACAACTATTTAGCAAGGGGGAAAGCTTCATAGATTCCCACATTTCTCTAGGATTTCATTCAGAAAAATTTGATGAGTCTGAACTCTAAAGTAACATGATTTTCATTGTCCCAACTGACATGAATTACAAGGCATATTGTTCAAACATCACATAACCATCTCATCAAGCAAGGACCCAATGTCAGTGGTAAGAAATTGTCATATTGAAACTACAATAGCTCATGCCCCTTAAGTTGGAAATTCTAGTAACTGTAACCTTTTGTTTTTTTTTTTTTTTGAAGCTGGTAGGGGAGTTGGGAATTCACATCATTCATGACATAGAAATGCATATAGATTTGAAATATCCTTTTCTTTTTGTTTCTTGATGAATCCATATAGGCTGGCGTTAATATCATATACCAATTCCTGAGTCAACTCATCTAATAAAGATATTCAGCATCCATAAAATGTGCTATATACCAATGTTCAAGAATCTAACCTTTGAAAAAGTGGTAGTGAGATCATCAATATCTGATCATCAATATCTGAATTAGATCTTACATCCTCACCCTGCAATGTAAAAAGATGAGTTAATTCCAGAAAAACGAAACTCTAGAACAGTTGAATCATATTTACAACCATTTGAATGAGAAGTAAAGAATTCAGTGAGAAAGAAAGACAGCAGTGAAAGGGAAAAGTAAAAAAATAAAATAGAATCTAAAGACCAGTGTATGGTAAATTGGTAATGAACAGCAGGAGTAGTAGGGGGAAAAAACTAAGAGATGGGTGAGGAAAGTAGAGATTACATCACATGGGGTGGAAAACAGATTATTCAAAAGCCATAAAAAAAAGGCATTTAGTAGTTGGCAGGAGCGATGCATCACATACATAGTGCCATGTAGCTGAACCTATAATGCATGCCTGCAAGCTGTGTGCATGTTAGCTACTGATATTTGCTGCATATTGCAGGACATAAATTTATTAACACTCAATGAGCTAAGGCTATGTATACAAACAGAAGGTTCCCTTGTAATTTTGTGTCTAACAAAAGAGTAAAGACAATGAGTGAAATTTTGTCATTTGGTTATTTTCCTTTTGAGACAGATTCAGCAATTGTGCAAGCATCTAAATGACATGTATCAAACAAATTAAGGGCATGTGAGGTTACTTGGCTATGACACCAAAGAAGGTGATTAGTTAAATTTAAAAAACAATTTTGAAGAAATGGAAATCATACTCTTCTCCTTTGTTCCATAAGCTGGTTATTAGATTATACAAAGAAAAACATGACATTTCTCAGAACAGAAATCAATCTAATCTTGCAATAAACCTTTGCTTCAGCCTTCAGTTCAACAGATCAGAAGGAAAAATCCAGTAACAACAACGTCTGTGGTACCTGCTTTTCTGCTAACATGGCAGCATGCTGACTTAGAGTATTCCCTGCTCTTGAGCTATGTTAATATGCATTTAATTTATATCACACAATCAGCAACTGTTATAAAGATATATACATATAAAACAGAGAGTAATTTCACTTATCCTATCACCACACCAATAATTGTTGAGACTTATTGATTATAGGATAATTCATTGATTCCAAAACTCATTTTCTTGCATGCGCTCATAACATGTCAAATTTTAGCCTAACTTGGAACCAAAATCACAAATAAAAAAGTGGAAAGCCACTATTTCAGCTGAGTCAGGACATGTTTCTAAAATAGTGGGTGGTAACTGGTAACTGGTAAGCAATCATTGCAATGGAATAATAAAGAAACTTGAGTTTGCAGTGTCCTCACCCTCTTAAATCATTATCTGCAAACATGATAGAGCCGTTGGCCTAATCAACCACAGTGTTTCCAATGCCCAAATATAGTTTCATGTAATTCCACTTTTCTTGCCTGCATTCCAAAATCCAAATAACCATAATTAACCTGCCTAATTATAACTATAATATAAACCAAAACTAGATCTATAAACTTAATATATCAACATAATAGGTTTTTGTTTTTCATTATACTACATTAGTTTAAGGGGTAGTATACTAGTATATATGAAGCTGAAAAAGTAATATTATAGGAAGAAACATCCACTTAATTTGCAATTATCGTAAATGTAAATGGTGTTTTAGCATAATAACTAATAAGTTGCAGCCTGTAGGTCTAGAAAAGCGAAAGTCACTTAGAAGGAAAAGCAAATTTTCAATAGTTGCATTCAAGCACTATAACCCTTTTTTTGAGTTATTTCTTTCTCACCATCCCCATAACCTGTGGTCCACCCTCCCCTTACCCTTATCACATTCAAGCACGGGAGATGTTACTAACTTACTATTACAGAACAAATTAAATAGAAAAACAAAGATTTTATAGAGAAATGTCATACCTACTAATGGTGAGGTCTTTTGCAAATCCTAATTCATTGTCTACACAATGGTCAAAATCATCCTTTTTTCGTGATCTTGAAGAGGTCATGGACTCCTAGGCCCTAGGCGCCATTTGTCAAAGAAGAAGAAATATGTAACAAGTAATTAATTTAAATCACTTTCTTATTTAAATTAATATCGTGAGAAGGGCAGTCCAAGCATCCAATAAAACATCATGTGCTTCCCAGCTCAAAGTCTCCTCTATTGTGTTGTTAGCC
>JASKGM010006212.1:0-11332 GCA_034509205.1 Ceratonia siliqua
TACCCAAACGAGTTTTTTTGTTCTCGCAGAACAAAAAAACAATAAAACTGTTTTTGAAAACGATTCCAAACAGGGCCAAAATAACCAAAAATACAATTAAACATTTTTTTTAAACCATGAAACAGACACAAATTCTTCGTGCTGCTTCTTGTTCCAAAAAAAACAAGACCATCAACTTATATAAGAAAATATTTGAACAAATATGTCTAGGGAGAGTTAGTCCTGCCCCACCCATGCCACAACACAAGTGGCCCCCTTCTTGTTTCTTTCCTGAATAAGGGAAAGAATATAACACAATTTTTATTCTCCTTACTTCCGCCTTACAATTTTTGAAAGATAACTTTTAATGGACAATTCAAATCTTGAAACACACCAGATAAGAAGGAAAAAAACAGAGAATCAGTTCCAAAGTAACAGATAATACTCGTTATGGAGAAGAAATCAGGAATCTCCTGAAATGATACTTAGATAAGAGTTATCGCTTATGGTTGACAAAGCCAACCAATTAAAACTGCAGCTTATCATGTGTGTCAAATCAGACTAAATTAAGAAATGAATTATGTACTTCTTAGATTCAGTTACTGAACGGAAGATATAAAAAATAGAAAACACATTATTCAATTATTGCCATCCAATGGAAAGTAAGTCTTTCCTTTTCTTAATTGGTTTGTTCTTTGCAAAAGGAAATAAAAATCTATAGAGAGAACACAGACTACCATACCAGTAAACTTGGCTATATGATCTCTGAAATGTTCGGCTCAACCTATGTCCTTCTACTATCTTAACAAGCAAACATCAAATTGTGCATGGGACACTGCTTCTAGCCTTGAAAAAAAAACTCTTATTGGCTCAGTAATAAGCTATCTGGTTCATCCGATAGTGGCCTTGACACAGCTTGGTAATTTGATCTCACACTCTGAATCAATTATAATGAGTGAGCTTATTATAATTAGAAGTTCCAGCAAAATAATAACCAAAAATATAATGAGTGAGCTAATGGCTGTGTGATGCCATCAATAAATGAATCAACAAGTACATGTAAAAGTTTCTCTGCTTTATCCGTTATCAGAAACAGGACGGAGCAAGGGACCATGCGCCCCCTCCCTACTTTAATTTTATATGATACGATGAATTTGAATTTTTCTATATAAACTATAAAGAATAACTTCCACTGAATTTCTTATGTTTTTTTGTTGACAGCAGCATTTACATAAGGACAATATAGTGGTTACTTAAATAAAGTGCAACGCTATATAAATTCATTTAAATGGAATTTTTAATGTGGAAGTACAAAAACTTCATTGGTGTTATGAGAGTAAACTGTGAGTAAAAATGATGTTAAAAAGGAGTTTCTCGTATATCTAAACTGCATGAGTGAATTAAAAACGCAAAAGAAAAGAAAAAGGGTAATTTGTTACTTCTAGAGAAATGAAAATGTTCTAAAAATTAAATTCTTTCTAATATTTCCATTATCAACAATTTCATAACAAAAAATTGTTTAAATCATTTTAATGGTTCATGTAATTTCCAAAATACTCGTTTACTTTCTTATTTTTGGTAGTTTTTCATGCATAGATGGTAGTTTATGCCCAAGTATACATTTGCTTAATTTCTTAATGTAACTTATAGCCAAAAGAAACAAAAAGGATAGATTTGCTTAATTGCTTTGGGACCCTAACAAAAAACTAACCTGACTTCTCCCTGGTCAGCAAAGATAGTTAATGAATCACAGTAGTAGAAAAATAATCCGTGAAATTATAAAGTAGACAGACTGTACCTCTAGTAACGTAATGTAATAAAAATCCTCCATATGCTGCATAAGAGCAGTCCCATCTCTGATTGAACGGAATATATTTATTTCAGTTTGTAATAACTTCTCAATAAGCTCCTTCTCACCCTTCATCTGCACGGATCAAAGTTGTGATTGGTGAATATAAAACAAAGATCAACTTTAAATAATTGGAAAATTTGGCAACGAGAGAAAAAAAAATTTTAAAACTTGAGAAGAATATTAATAAACTGAACATCTATCAAGTCAACCCCTAAAATAATTATATGTTTGAATGGATTTAACTGTCAGTGTCACAGCAAGTAGCATGGAAAATTGAGGAGGGGGAAGTCACCACCACCATCCCATCACATCTGACAGGAATTTCTCTGAAGTTAACGTGATCATGGGTTTTTAGCCCCATTTTACAGCGCACAGAAGAAAAATAACCAGAAACATAAACATTTTATTAGATAAAAAACTGCATTGACTGAAGGAATGTTCAAGCAACTAATTTATGATTGACTTTGAATGTTTGAAAATTTTAAATTTATTCAAGCTATTGAGAAATGCAGTTAAAATAGGAATGAAACACTCAAGATGAATTACATGTTGTATATTGTCAACTCTCTTCAGTTTGTTTTTTAAGAAAGGTTGTAAACAAAACCTTAAAGTCATAACCAATAGGTTTATTACATCTGCACAATTGTTGTCTACAAAAGCCAGGTATAATACTGATAGAGAACAGAAATGAGCTCTTCATTGAACCTTTTTCTTTAATATTTCAATCAAGTGGTGTTTGAACCAGCTTGCTTGTATCTTCACTAATCCATCCCCGTGGTCTTGCATCTAGCCAAAGGCAGGCAATCCAAGCCAGCCTTGGGATTCATGCACATATATGTATAATTTCTTGATAGAAAAACAGAGGAAGATAAAATTGAAATCATAAAAGTATGAATTCAGTCAGGGGCTCAGGGTACTCCAAGACAAACCCAAAGAATGCATCTAAGAAATTAGTGATTAATTTCAAACCACTCCTGAACCATAATCTCCCAATAAATGTTTCCAACCATCAAATATAAACTATCATTTTACATAAGATGGGAATCATCTCTTGTAAAAGATCAAGTTTGTCCTCAATTAATGGGACAAGTGACATCCTATTTCACACACAAAACCACAGGATATGTAGTTACGTATGCCTTCCTAGCTTTTTGTATTAATATCTGATTAAAATATATGATATGTACATGTAAGTGATATGCATGTCTATATATGTAAATGTGTGGATATGTCCAGAATAAACATCTAGTAGAAATTTAATTACAAAGAAGAAAGTTAGATAACAAAGACGTACAAATTCACTGACTAGAACATCTGGTGTAGATTCCCCAATCACATCACCTTGGTAACCATCTCCCAAAATCTCCATGTTTTCCTGGATAGCATGCATTTGATCCATCAGCAAATATGAAGCATCAGAAATTCTCCATGTTAAGACCATACAACGTAATATAAACAAAAGGGAGTAGAAATAATTCACCTAGAGACGGTAAGAGATAATCCTGAATATCAATCTATTCTTTTAACATGATAAAATGAATTAAACCTGATTTAAGAATCTTACCTAGATTGCATCAAAGTTGCAAAGATGTTGAAAAACAATAGAGTTAAGAATAAAAATGGTTTTGTTCATAATTTTCTGTGGTTTAAGTAATGAAATCCGGAAGCATCTACTTTCAAGAGAATGCTGGTAACAAATGTGGTACCAATTTCAAATAATCAGGCACACAAGAAAGATTTGGTTATTCTCAAGGTTTAAATTATAAATGTTACTGCTAATGGTCCAATTAATTAGCTCGTTAAAGTGCCACAATTATCTAAGAAGGGAGAGTGAGACAGCAAAGAGTACGCTTTTGATATTCTGAAGTTTGATAAGAAAATCAACTACATATTAAGGCCAAATAACAATGTATAAACAGATGAAGCACCACGGTAACCACTGACCAGGGCATTTTTCAAATCTCCTGCAGCTAGATATACAGGTTGAGCCACATGACAATAACCCATTAGCCGGGGTACTGTAGGTATAATATCTCTGTGATTTACAACTCGCCAGCTATCTTTAACTTTCTGCAAATGCAATACTCAAACTTTTACTGCTATTGAAAATGCAAATAAAACAACCAACACAAGCCTACTTCAACCCAATATCGAGATATGACAACTCAGACAACCAAAAAGCTTTAATTGAAGACTTAAGATGAATAGCTTACATCTGGAAACATTTCTATTAGGTGTTAGCCCAAATAAATTCAATGAGACAAAACTGATTATTCAGAAGATAGAATGGTTATAAATGAAATCCTATCAAATAATTGAGATATGGAAACCGAAGAGAAGTGAAAAAGGTGTCAATATGTGAGAAAATGAAATTAGTAATTGTTGCATCTTGCATAAGTACTGTTGTTTGCTTTGGCAAATGAATGTAAGCGGAAGAAAAGATGAAACTTAGCAGAATCCAAGAGATTAATTTTATGCAGTATGCAATGCAGGCCCATGTACAGGCTTACATCCATACAAACATCTTACATTCTTGAGTGGCAAAAATTTCTAGAAAAGATTAATAGTAGGAAAAGATATTTTTAATTTCTGGAGAAATATTACATTATTAGTGTAAGGCTAGTTATGTCTTTGTCATCTATCAGACTAGAATATATATTAACATAATTTAGCAAGAGCTGATACCAAATTGTCCTATTTGCTCAATTCCCAATACTTTTCTGTCTCTGCAGCTTGGTATCCGAGACACTAAACCCTAGCTTCTAAAACATCCCTTTACTATTCTGTTAAAAAAGAAAGGTGAAGAAACACAAAATTACCACATATATAATTGAAAGAATCTTTTCACCAAAATAAAAATATATGAAAGAATCTCTTCAGTGTTGGGCCAGTGTTGACAATTGAAAACCTGAGGTTTTCCAGGCATAGTCTTGGCTCATTGTGCCAGTCTCAGGTTGTTTCCAGCACTGATATCTCTGATTTTCTTGGTATGATTTCTGCCATTAGGCTGCTCAATGTTCACACTAGGCCACCCATGTTCACTAGTAATTTCAGTTTCCAGGTATACCTTTCCATATTTGATAATCTGAGGTGACTTCCAGCTATATTAAAGCTAGATTCCATCAACTAGACTGATTTTTCGCCTTTTCGGGACGATTTAATACGGTATTTGCATGTGGATCAAACCTCTTCTAATTTTTGTTTAGGAAAGACTTAAATATTGCAGGTTGCCATCATTTTTCAGCATATGCTTAGTTGAATTTTTAGCCTGAATGAATTTTTTGCCACTACTGCTTGGCTATTTGGTGCATCCGTTGAGTATTTGTGCAATTTGAAATTAATTAGAATTTAAAACTATAAATTAGACCTTTTATTTTGTATAAGCTAGTGGCTTTTCTCATGTTTTATTGGGTGGGGGGATAGGCCACAGACGCAAGGAGTGAGCAATCAATTTTAGTCAAATCCCAAATGTAGCATGACCAGCTGTGATCACTTGCATACAAGGACGAATCCAGAAATTACTTAAAGGGGACGAACTGTGCGAGAGAGAGAGTCAAAAAATTTTGATAAGACCTCATGAGAAAATGATGGACCAACCAAAAATAAGGAAGGAATTTCACTATTCACATTATCACCTATCTTTTTTGTTAAACACCTTTTTTATATACATTCTAACAAGAATATTGTTTAAATCTAAGATTGTTTATAAATTATTTAAATTTCTCACTATTAAATCACATTTAATATTTTTTGCTAAATATATATTAATTTGATAAATTATGACTAAGAATGTTGATATATATTGTGACATATACTATCACAAGTTTAGTTTTGCTCCTAGTTAAACATTTGCATACCTTTTTTAGGTTAAATATCAGTTTGAGTTTCTAATCTATTCTTGGCCATTCCTGCTTGTAATGAAATTTTGCTTACTTCCTAACCCATAAATGAGGAGGAAATGGAGGAGGGGGCCTTGATGGAGGAGGTGGTAGGGGGGAACCAAGGACCCCACTTGCCCCCCCTCTAAATCCGTCACTGCTTGCATAGTTATCTAACAAATTATTCTCACTTGTATTGATTAAGTATTACATGGTAACAATAATCAACAGAATATGAAAATTGTTGGGCTGCAATTGACTGGCAGAGATGACCACAGTTGCTTGTTGAGAATCCTTTTGATGCATCCAGTGAATAAAAAAGAGAGAATTCATGATCCTGCTGGAATTTTACTCAAGACGTTCAACTTTATGGAAATTGACACAAGACATTGTCACTCATAAAAAACTATGGTTTTTGGTACTTTATATTCTGGAGAGATCATTTGTTAACAAGAAGGTTTGTAAGGGATTGAGTTTGAATCTTCTCCCAATTACCACAGACGTAAAATGATGAACAAGCAGCAAGAGTAGTTGTAATGAATTCTATAGCTGGCATGGGGTTGTATCTGAGATAGTTTGATCAAAGACTAGTACAAAACTACAAATATGAATTATTTAAAAAGAATAGAATATGCATTAAAATATTTCCCTTCAAATTTACAAAATTAAATTATTGATTTTACGGACACATCGTTGAAGTGAACTCTCCCAAGGAAAAATGAATTATGGGAGCTTGACTTGAACTATTGATTAGACTGCACAGAATGTGGCTTTATCTTTATCTGCCACATTTTAATTCACAATTAAATGTGTCATAATAAGGTGATAACTAGGATGTCTCTTTGAACACATGCTATTTACACGTCATTCAGACCAACCAATTAGGAGGAGTTGGTCATGTAATGATTCATATGCTGGTTGTGGCACTCAAGGTGCTCGAGATAAAGCCAATTTTTCGGGAGTGCAACACAGTGTGGCTGTATTCAGACCCAAAGACAGTTACTGCATAAGATAATGAATATGCTCATAATTCAGTAACAGATTTTCCCCAGCCATCAACCTCTATAGCTACTATAGTCCAATGAAGGGCATTTAGTTCAATATTCCATTCAAAGCAATGAAAGCATCATCATTATAAACATCAATACAATAATTATAATCTTTTTGTACCTCATTGTAAACTTCTGCAAATCTTTTGTTGCCAACCCTGGGAGATCCAAAGTTATACATAGTCATGGAAATTGCTCCCCGCCTAGTATGTAGAACAAATAGGATAGTGAATATATACTTGCTACCATAAATTTTAAATACAGCAGGCATAATAAGAACAAATATTAGGTTCAAGTTGAAACCTAAATGGGAAGAATATTCTATCATAAATAAATAAATAAGAACAGTAAATTTTTCATTGATACTAGGAAGTAGGAACTAATAATTTTAAGCTCTAATTATTTTATGAATTCCAAAAAGTTCTTAAAAGGTTGAATGTCAAGAAATGCCGCTTTCTACAGCCATATATTGCGAGGATACTACTACAATTCAGCAATCAAGCACTTTTATCAATACTTTAAAAGCATATTTACAGATCTATTGAACATTTCCATGGTTCATTACAACTGATGAAGTTTTAGTGTAATTTTCTATGTATAACAATATTATGACAATATTACTCTATTTTAATGCAGAAAGTATGTAGGGAGAACATAATATGAATGCTATCAATTATTCTGGTAAATAAAGAGATAAGAACTCACGCAACTACCAAGAATGGAGACAGAGAAATGGCTCCTCTAGATGAGAGCTTAGAATTGAGAAAAAATGCAGTAGAAATACAATGAGAGTGAGTATTCGAGAGAGTAAAAATCTCTCCTCAAACCAAACACAAATCTAGCCTACTCACTTCAGATTGCGAGTTCCTATAAAAGGGCTCCTCCTCTCAACTATCTGCAGTTACATTCAACTACTTAACCACCTAGGTGTAACTAACAACCCAATTACAGTTGGTCAATTGGCTGATTACAGTTATTCTCCTTCATTCTTGCTCTCTTGTGCCAGCTTGGCCATTCATCTAGCATAGGTAAATCTTATGGGGGGGTTATCGTAAAGTTTAATTATTTAGGCATCAGCAACAACAATTTTAGTTTAAAAATTGACAAAATTGATGTTGCCACCCATCTTATAATCTCTATTTGACAACATATTATGTCCAGAAAAGATGAACTACAGTCAATAGTCAATCGTGAGGCTCAGTGTGAAGCACATTGGCATATCAGGCTAATGTAGTTAGAAATCTTATTCTTCCTTTTTTCTTTCTTTACCCCCTTTTTCTGCCAAACAATCAATAAAGAACCAAAAGTTTTGATGATTCAATATGCCAGACCAGCAATTAAATTTGTAAATTGAAAAGGCACAAAAACCAGCACAATATGTTTAATAAGTGCAGAAAACAGAGAAAAATCAATTAATGTGAAATAAAATATAGCTCTTTCCATACGAAACTGTAAATGCCAACACATTTACATGAAAAATAAGGAATCGAAATAAATTATAAATGAAAGCAAAGTAACTTATAAGAGAGAGATAATAAACTTACTTTGCTAATTGGTTTGATGAAAGTTCAAGAGCAAGCAGGGTTGCCAATGCGCCACCCAAACTATGACCAGTCACATAAACATGCCACGTGTGCAGTGGCTCAGAATTATCATCTCTGGCACAATAACAATATAACTTCTGTTTTGTCAATAATCAAATCACATTTTGAGAAGAAATTTGATGAGGTGTAAGCAGTAAATGAATTTGATCAAGAGCAACTGTATTGCACTAAAAAGATAAGAACAATTTATTTATGCCAAATTATATTAAAAAAAAAAGCAGATGATGAGGACACATGGTTATTCTATTGAATAAGTAATATGCATCCTCTACAGCTATCTGGAGGCAAAAATGTATAGTAAATAATGAAATGTCAGCTTGAATTAGCAACTAGAATCACTAATTGCCAATTGGTTTTGGACAGAAAGGAAATCACAGCAACTTAAGTTTTGAGAAGAGGTTCCACATTAAGAATTAAACTACAAGAAAGAATTTTAGTTCTTTGAGATCAGAGATATATAATGGAAATACACATGAAGAAAAAATCCTAGTATAGAAGCAAGATGCATAAGCCAGAAAATCATTCTGATATATATTTCTAAAAAACTGCTTGGTGTAATCAAATTTCTACAGAAGTACCACTTACGTATAACCAATTGCAAGTCGAATTAGAGAAATGATCCTGGTCCTAACTGAATCATACGCACTCAAAAAACCACTATGAACCTGCAGTAATATCAGCACCATCACTAACTGTGGAAGTTGCTGTTCTTTTAGTTTCTAGGCATCTAATAAATATGTCTAACATATGTAAACCTGCTATTAATTGACATACTTGAACCTCTTGCTTGAAATCTCCACCTATCCTTTCAGGATTCAACCTACGAAAGTAATAGCAAAGTCAGTTATGCCCAGAAATCATCTAGTAAAAAATGAAAACACCGAACAATACGAATGTGTTTTAGCAAATGCCTATCCTAAATTACGAATGAGAGGGATCTAGTGCAAATGCAAGTTCACGTATCCTAACAATTAGATTAAATCAATGGTTGAAATAATAGCATACTAATTTTAAATATAAACAAAATAATAAATGTCATCTTATTTGTAATTATCTACTAAATTAGTTACATTTCAATGCCAATTATACTAGTGACACTTTTCTCTCAATTATGGATGTTTTCAGATTAAGTTAACTATCTAATTGGAAACGTGGAAAATTATAATTTTATGTAAAACAGAAGCATTTTAACTGCTAATAAAAAAAAATTAAATCACAAAACAAAATCAACTAAAAAAGTATAATATCTACTTCATATCAAAAAGTGTATAAAATGTACTATATTTAAAAAATGTATTGTATATTAAATTCTGTGTACTATGCTTATTAGAAGGTTTAGTATACATTATTAACTATATCTTGTAATAAGTCCAAATAATTTCCATCGTACTCAAAATATATGTTTTCTTAGAAACTGTATATGAAGTATCATATAAGCAAATAAATTTTCGTACCATAATGAAATAAATAGATTGAAAGTAAGATAAGAGGGTAATAATGATTTCTTTGACTATGATACTAGTTTTTTAACATCATAGTCCATTGTTTTACACTTCTTTCATATCATAAAAAAAACTATAGCCTGCCTTGGTCTCCGGATTTTCTTCTAGTTGTCTTTTTTGTGTGTGTTTCTTTTCAGTTAATTTAAAGTGAAAAGTTTTAACCACATTATTACTTTCAAAAGACACTAATGATAATTACTAATGGCTAGCTACTATATGTAGTATTCCTTTTGATTCCATAATTATTTGAGCTTTGTTGTTTACAACAACAAAAAAATCACCAATGTAATTAGCATTAAAACATACTTGGTAAGTACTAATTGCAGAAAGGATGGCATTTATTATTTTAAACTATTTTTAAAAAAATATAGTGTGTACTCTTTTAATCATGATTGTATGTAAGGATTAGGATATTTTCACTTTACAATCTAAAAATAAAAAGTTCACTTTAGAAGAGCAAGATTTAGAGGCAGGAGGCGCCAAAAAGGTGCTAAACCAAGTGAAGAAAAGCACTAAAGTTGGGGAAGAAAAATAATATAAAGACAAAGAATAACTACGTGACATGAAATTACCATATAAACTAGTTACTTGATCATAAAAGTTCATATATAACAAAAAAAAACATATTTAATTTATTAATTTTCTGTTTGATTTCCTTTGTGTTGCATTATCTCTTTATTTTGACTTATTTCTTGGTTGATTCATTCAATAACATTTACTTCTTTGCTTTTCCAAACATTGATTAGCTATCTATCTATCTAATGCTTGTATCGCTGTATTCTTTCCCCTTTTTTTTCATTAAATTTTGTTAATCTCTTTTCTAATCTTTACTAATTTTCCGAACTAAATCATTTATTTATTTTATAATAAACTACTTTCTTAATCAAAGACTATGAAAAAGGGTGTGGAAATGTTTTTCAAACTAGATAAAATAGGTAAGCAAGGGTGTTTGTGGTGGTCTGTGGTCCTAAATAAGTCAGAGGAGTAATTTTGGCATCTCTATACTGTTCTTCCAGAAACAATTGTAGAAAAAATAAAAAATTAAGAAATTTTCAACTCAGGTTGCAAAGAACCAAATCCATTGTAGTTGATCTCGATTCAAGTTTTCTACCAGGGGAATCTTTGGAATAACCAAAACTGCATAATTCCTGCAATTCTGGCAACCCTTGATGAGTTTGCTCAGGTGCATGCATCAGCGCCCCACCTCTGACAAAAGCATCTTGACTAGGCGCCAAAGATGGGAGGCTGAAGGAAATCACCTTAAGCATCAAGAGGCAATGACCCCTTCCATTGCCTTGCCTTAGAACCTAGGCAAGAGCCTGGAGTGCCTTTGAGCACATTAACTACATTAATTGACAATGACACTAAAACGAAACAGTTGCAAATGATTTTGTGGAAAAAGAAAAACAGAGAAGGAATTGAAATGGCTCTGTATTTCATTGATTCATTACAAGGGAATCACACCCTT
>JASKGM010006213.1:0-11326 GCA_034509205.1 Ceratonia siliqua
TGGACTTAGAATTTATTTTATGAAAGAGTGTTTTAGTATCATTATTTATTTATAAATGGATTTCAATGATATTATCTGCATTGGTATGTGAGGCTGGTAGGTAATTACCTAAAAGGTAATTCTTTACGCCGGTCACGTGTTCTAAATTTGGGGCGTGACATAAATTATGTTTTATGGGTAAAGAATAAAGGGTCGAAAAAATTAGATGATAATTTTTTTTATTATCTTATTAAGGTTTGAATTTACAATCTTTGTTTTTAGAGATCATTTTAATACTATTGAGCTAAAAATTTATGATTTACACTGGTTTTATGTCATATGTGTGACAGTTACTTATTGAGAGTGATATAAATAATTTATTTATATTTAATCCAAAAATATAAAATTGGATAGAGGTCAACTATAAAATAAACATTTGTGAAGCAAAATATAATTTTGGTCTTATTCTTTCATTTATTAAAATAGAATATTGAAAAGAGATAGATACAATATGACTCAACCAGAAAAGTAGGTATAAGAATATTAGGAAACAAGAAGGAGACTATGGAAGTTGGTAAAGTGTGGGGAAAGAGATAAGAGTTTTGACTGAGGATCCAAAATTTGTGGACGTGAAAAGATATTTTCACAATTTTTTTTTCACAAACTTGTTTTTTGGCAATTTTAATGTGAGAATTTAAACTCTAATTAATACTTAATGTTAAAAAGGGTATATTTGAATTAATGTTGATGGACTTCTCAATAACTTAAGTCAGAGAGATAAGACGAAAAAATGTGATGAGGCCACAGAAATTAAAAGTGATTATTTTGATAGAAATTAAATAAATTTGTAAGATGGTTGAGTATAAAGTTATTATAAGTAGCATTTCTCATAGATTTTGAAATAATAATTTTTATCTCACAAATAATAAAAAGAGAAATGACACTCTCATAAATTTATTCTCGTAAACATTACTCTATGTTACTACATTAATCTCAAGATAACTACTTTATGAAATGCTAATCTTATTATATAAATAGTATCATCACAAATCTTGCTAAAGTTTTTTTGAGTAGCTCAATAAGTATAGGCTGATGTAAATTAAGTGGAAGGAATAGTAATGAAGGGAAGAAAGAGACTTTTGTGATATTTGTGAGAACATTATTTGTAGCACTTCTCTTCTTAATTTTGCCCTTCCATCAGTTTAAATAATAATTGTCAAAATTATAGACATATACAAGAGATCTAATAAAAATAAGTACAAATCTACATCATCTGTTAATTTAAGGGTTAGTTCTTAGTTAATCAATAAACAGACAAAATTAGAGTGAAATTGATTTTTGAAAGACTTAATTGAAATAGTTTAATTTTAAGCAACTCAATTAAAAAATTATATTTTTGAATTATTAAAATAGTAATTTAGTCATTCTTTGTTATTCTAAAATATTTGTGAAAATATCATTATTCATAATAAAAAAAATATTAAGAGGAGTGAAATAAATAAGTGAGATAAAATGTAAGTGGGAAATTTTGTTGGGAAGAATAAGTCTATTGAGTTTGAAGGATCCCAGGATTTGAGTGGACTATGGAAGTCTCTTCATTTTTCCTTTGCCAGGGGGTAGGTGATCAGATGTGCCGCAACCTACCAATGTGGTCTGTGGGTATCCATATTCAGTATTTGGATCTCATGCAGTCAGATCCTAATTGCACATGTTCCAATTACCAAATCCTAGCCGTCCAGTATTGATTGGACAGTCAGATCTAGTCAAATTTTTTTGATATGCATGTCATTAAAAAAATTTATAAAAAAAGCATGGATGAATCTTGACCGTCTAATTTGAGTTGGACGACTAAGATTTGACTAGATCCCAGGTAGTTGGATCTGGATCCCCATATCCATATTGTCACAACGTGACAGTCAGTGAACAGCCATCATTTTATAACCTTTAGACGCGTAAGGGAAAATGCAGAGAAAAAAAATAGTCACCACCAATTAATTAGAAGGATAATCGGGATCTTAAAAAAAGGAAAAGGAAAATTGGTCCTTGGAACTAGAGGAAGGGTTCAGGAGTCTAATTACGTGTGAGGAATGTGTTAGGCACCCTACAACATCCATCCCTGAGGATGATTACCTTAAATTGTTAGTGCTTAAAAAATTTATGTATTTTAATTACCCCCTTTTATATGATAATAAGGGACAGAGATAGAGAAAGAAATAATCAAACCTGCCTTACCAAGTAAGTTCCTACGTACCCCAAAAGGGATCAAGGTCAACGTAATTTGGAATAGTTTAATTAAATTGATTAAGTGAAAAAACATTAGGACATTTAGGAAAAATTAAATTTTCACTTAAAGTCCGGATAGAAAATTAGGACATTGGAGAGAATATACCTCCACTGAATGCCTGCGAAAATTAAGACATTGGGAAAATAAGATTTCACTGAAAGTCCATGAAAAACCGAACTTCGAAGAAGATAAACTTTTACTGAAAGTCTATTAAATATTGAGTCTATTGGCAATATTGAAAGTAATGGAGCGAAAAAAAAAAAGACTTGAAAGAAATGGGGTCAAAATGTAATTTTTAGAAAATTATGGGCTATAATGTAATTCTTAAAAATTAGGGGTCAAAATATAATTCTTGAAAGTGTAAGAGTCAAAATGCAATTACTAAAAGATTGGGGGTCAAAATGATATTATTGAAAGTGTCAGGGGTCTAAATAGAATTTTTAAAATTATTATGATAGGAATACCATTTTGAAAATGTCAGGACTAGAATAATATTACTGAAGGTACTTTTAGTTAAAAATCTCATTATTTATAAGAGTATATAAATTTGCTTTAAGTTTCATTTTAAAATTGTTTAGCTGGGCCGTTGAAGCCATTTTAAGAACATTGGGTCTTGGACCCCTTTTTATTATTGTAATTTACAAGGGAAAGGTTTGGGCCTTCGGCCCTTTTTATTTAAGATAATCGAGCCACTGAAATCACTTTTTTGGGAATTAATCTATCGGGCTTTGAGCCCCTCTTGAATCAATAGGGCCTTTGCAACCTCATATTTAAAATTTGAGATGGAATCAAATATCCAATAAAGACATGAGGACTCCAATTGCCTTCCTACACCATTAGGCTTTAACATATTAGCATTGCGTATCATTATTTTCAAAGAAGCAAATACCTCTCATAACATGATTAGCCAATTAAATTCCACCCCTTTTGACTGACTTGAACTTAATATGCTATTGACTCCAAAGCTAATATGATAATGACAAACAAACTAGAATCACATGTGGAAATCATACATAACCCCAAAATTTCATCATGAATAATTAGATCCTCCCCATAAGGCATCCCTCAAAGTTGCAGGAGAAAATTTCGCATGCAAACTTCATTAATAATTCAAACATTCCACCCACAAAAATAACTCATCTTATCCGTTATGTAAATGACAACAAAATTTTGTCATATGAGTGTGCTCCAGAAACCAAGCTCCAGACTTTATTATAAAAAAAAAAAAACAAACAAACCTTATACTGAGCCAAATCATGTTAAAGAGGGACACAGGGCACTCTAGGATTGAAACCCATAAGAAGCATCAAAGCAAACTAATGTGCAAATTTTTGTTATTCCTATACTACAGCACTGACTATCAAATAAAAAACATGGTATATTGTACCTAATTCCAAGTACTAAGCAGGACAAAAACATCTTATGAGAAGCCTTATACAATAAACATAAACACCTCTTCATCCCAGAGAACACAGACATGATGAAAGGTGACTTTAACACTATAACTTCAATGTCTAAATAATGTAAAATGGTAAGAAATAACTCTGTAAACACCTAATTTTGTCCGAGTAATTTTTAAAATTTAGAAAAATAACAAAAACACAAAAAAAATTAAAATGCTAAAATAATAAAAAAGCAATAAAATACAAAAAAAAAAAAGAAGAAGAAAAAGAAACAAAACAAAAATACTTTGCAACTCAATCTCTTGTTTTTGTTATTGTAAGCCAATTTTCTTTCTCCTTAACTCATTTTCTTTTAAGCCCAACACTACCTAAACTAACCCAATCCATCCAATTGACCCATAACCCTATCCAAGTCACCTACCCATAACCCATCTCTCACATTAACCTACCCAACTCATATCTTTTCACTTTTAAAGACTTAGCCACCATCTTTTTTTTTTCCTCTCTCTCTCTCTCCCACTTCCTTTTCTTCCTCACCTCACGCCTCATCCCTTCTTCTTCACCCACTTTCTCTTTTTCTCACACACTCACCTATTCTTTTTCTCATCTCCTTCATTCCTTCATCTCATCCATCCAAACTCTCTCTTTTCTTTTCTCTCCATGATTTTTGTTTTGTTTTTCTTTTTCTATTTCTTTCACACACACAAAAACTAGTTTCCTTTCTTCTTTAGACACATACCCTCATCTTCTCATTTTCACTATTTTTTTATTTCTTTTCTTTTCATTATCTAAATTTAATGTATTTTTGGTGGTCTTAAAAGGAGAAGTGTGAATAAGGGAGAGGGGGAGTTAGCTTTCATAATCATCAAAGAGGTAACTATCTTTTTTATCCTTGGTTGATTTCTTTTCCTTCTAATTATTTTTATCTTTTTTTATCTTTTTTCTACTATTTTTGTTTTATTAGTTTGTTTTTACTATTTATGGTTTTATTTGTAATATGTTTTTTTATTTTTTTTGATTTTTTTTTGTTTTTAGTTGTTACATTTTTATCTATTGTTTTTAAGTTATATTGTAGTTGTTGTTTTATTTTATTTGTTATTTTTAAAATATATTTTGATCCCAACACTTTTAGTAATTTTATTTTGGGTCCCAATATTTTTAGTAATTTTATTTTGATCTTAATACTTTCAGTAATTTTATTTTGGTCCAATACTTTTAGTAATTTCATTTTGGGTCCCAATATTTTTAGTAATTTCATTTAATCCCAATACTTTAAAAAATTCCATTTTGGCCCTTGATTTTCAAGAATTACATTTTAGTACCTAATTTTCTAAAAGCTATATTTTGGCCCCCATTTTTTCACATATCTCTTTTTCGCTCCATTACTTTTATAAATTTTAATCTCGCCCATAAACTCAACATTTAAATGACTTTTAGTAGAAGTTTTATTTTCTCCGAAGTTCTATTTTTCATGGGCTTTCGGTGGAATCTTATTTTCCCAAAACCCTAACTCTCACAAGCATTCAGTGGAGGTTTTTTCTTCCCAATGTCCTAATTTTCATAGGCTTTCAGTAGAGTTTTATTTTTCCAAAGTCTCGGTTTTCACGGGCATTCAGTAGAGATATGTTCTCTCTAAAGTCCTAATTCGCTGTCCAGGCTTTAAGTGAAAATTTAATTTCCCTTAAATGTCTTAATGTCTTTTCGCTTAATCAACTTAACAAAACCATTTCCGAACTACGTTGACCTTGATCTCTTTCGGGATACGTAGGCACTTACTTGGTAAGGTAAGTCTAGTTATTTGTTTCTCCATCTTTGTTTATTATTATTTTATTAATAAAAAGGGGTTAATTTAAATAAATTAAAATTTTAAAGTACGAGCAATTTAGGGTAACCATTCTTAGTGATGGACGTTGTGAGGTACCTAACACCTTCCCCACACGTAATTAGACTCCCGAACTTTTTCTCTGGTTTCAAGGACCAGTTTTCCTTTCTTTTTTTAAGGATCCCAGTTATCCTTCTAATTAATTGGTGGCGACTTCCATTTTCTCTGTGTCTTTCCCTTACGCGCTCTAAAGTCATAAAATGATGGCTTTTCACCGGCCGTCACGTTGTAACAAGCTCACAAAATACTGTAAACCGAACCAACATATACCATTCATATTCAATTCAAGTTTCAGATTAAAGGAAGATGAAATTTTTGTCAAGTTAGGGGATCCCTACTCCGAGGTCACTAGACTTTAGAAGTTTATTGATCTAAGGCAACCAAACCTGAATCCAGAGAGTTTGCTTTAGCAAAAATTAACATAACACAAAAAAAAAGGTTTGATGGAAATTAGATTATAGGGAGTCATACATTCAATATAGATTAAGAACTCGATGGATGCAACCAACAATCAAGAATTCATATGTTTACCAAAATCGAGAGCATCTACCCCAACAAAAATTAATTTCTTCAACTAAAAAAAACATGCAATAGACCGAAATCAAGGACCTATTCCAATTCACCAATCAACTTAGCAAATTGAGAATATGTTTTAAGAAACCATGATCAAGATACATGATGATTACTGGAAACCAATCCTCCTGGTTTGATTCAGACTTACAGAAATCATAAGGATCCCATAATCAGAGGTACATAAACCCCCCAAGGTGCGTTTCATCCCACATTAACTTAATAAAAAAAGAACAACCTGTTTTAACAAAACCCCCAAATTTACAGAAGGGTCAATACCTTTTGAACAAACTCCTCTGTAATTTCCAACCCCTCTTATGCATGCCGTTCTCTGATTTCAATTTCCCCTGTTTCAGCTTTTTGAATCTCTGCTTCATCGAGCCCCTCTAACTCTTTTGCTCTCTCTTTGGATTCGTGCCTTTTTATAGCCATTTCCTGCTACTGCCTTCCCGCGATGGCATGATATCATGAGGGTTCAGGAAGTGGGTAGGGAGTTGGTTTCAAGGGATTGGGTTGATAGAGTCCTGAGGAGCGAGCTGCGAGGATGGGTGTGTCGATTGTGCAGAGAGATGATTTAAGGGAAGTGATTACCGAAGGAGTTGAAGGCGTGTGTGCAGAGAGACGGGTAGTTGAAGATGTATAAAGGAATTGGTAGATCATAGAGGATGGAGCTTGCGAGTGAAAGGGGAAAGGGAGAGATTGCATTAAAAGAAAGGAAGGGAGATTGTCGAAAAGATGAATGTGCAGGGAGTAGGTGAGGTTGCAAAGGAATGGGGGCTACGTGGGATGGGCTTAGGGGCTGGACCGTGCAGGAGAAAGTGACGTAATGGGTTTGGACAGGGAATTGGACCAGGGTGGATCTGAGTATATGAACCTGAGTTACGTGTGGGTTTCAAGTATGATGGGCTTGGATAGCAATTGGATTGGCCTAATAGTAATGGATGTTTAATTGGGTTGAAAATGGGTTAATTATGAAATCAAAATATAAAAGATGAAACAAAAATAATTAAAAAATAAAGATAGATAAATAAGCTAATAATCCTAAAGAATAAATAAAACAACAAAAGAAAATGTGAAATAAAAGGACAAAAATGGGTGTTCACACATATCCATATTATATCTATGAAATAACTTAAAAAGTTATTGCATTTATTGAGATTTCTGAAAGGTGGAGCATGCCTTTTTTGGTCTAGACATTATTTTATATGTAATATATATATATATATATATATATATATATATATGAAATAACTTAAAATGTTATTGCATTTATTGAGATTTCTAATGGGTGGAGCATGCCTTTTTTGGTCTAGACATTATTATAAAATAACTTAAAATGTTATTGCATTTATTGAGATTTCTAAGGGGTGGAGCATGCCTTTTTTGGTCTAGACATTATTATAAAATAACTTAAAATGTTATTGCATTTATTGAGATTTCAAGGGTTGGAGCATGCCTTTTTTGGTCCAGACATTATTATATATATAGAAAAATATTTTAATAAAACCTTCTTTTCCTTCCATTATTCTCCATCCTAACCTACCTGGCCTTAAACTTTAGAAGATAAGGTGTAATTATGCAGGTGAATTATCATTAATTAAAAAAATTAATTTTAAGAAATCCATAAACTAGTATCAAGTTATTTACGGTGTATAACAAATTATTGATTTTATTATTAAGGGTAAATCACATATTTATCCCATATAATTTCCTTATAATTTATTTAAGGAGATTTTGAATTTTTCTATTAGATTAGTTGTTATTGCAATATCCTCCTTAATATATTAATTTAACACATTGTACCATAAATTATCACAATTTAATCAAATTACCCCCTATCATTTAATTAAGTTCATTTAATTAAGTGTTAAAATTAATGATTTTATTTAATATGAGTTAATTATGTATTTAAAAAAACTTGATAGAAACAAAAAATATAATAAATTTATTATGTAAAATAATATAAATATCCTAAAAATAAATAAAAATATTTAATTAACTTTTATTTTTACTCTTTAAAATAAAAGTTAATTAAAGATTTTATCTTCATTTGTTTTTAGGATATTTGTGTTATTTTAGATAATAAAATTATTATTTTTTATTTCTATTAAATTTTTTTAATTACATAATTAATTCATGTTAACTAAAATTATTAATTTTAATATTTAATTAAATGATAAGAGATAATTTGACTAAATTGTGATAGTGTAAATTACAATGTATTACAATTAATACATTAAAAAAGAAATTACAATAACAACTAAAATTTAAAGTAAAAAAATATAAAATCTCTTTTATTTAATTACTGCTTAACTATCCTATAATATTTTTCATATAAATTTTAACAAATAATAATATATCCGTATAGGGGGAGGCACGGGCAGACCTTCCTTAGTACCGCCCCCCAAAGGTTGTAAACTTTTTTAAATATAATATATTATTTATTATTCAAAGATAAAAGTATTATAACTTAATCCCTAATTAAAAAGTTTATTTAAAAAAAATTTAAGTCTTTAACCAAACTTTTTTTAATAAAAAGTTGTTTCTTAATTTTATATTATATTAAAATAAGATGACAAAAAATAATAGTAATAAATTTAAAATCATAAAATAATAATAAACTTTCGAAAGAAGACATTGTACAACTAATGATCATGAAAGGTTTAACTTTTATGGGTGAAATGAATAGCTAATTCTCGGTTGTGTCAATTTTGTTTAATACTTTTGATTTAGATTTTTAAACTTTTAATGAGATTATGATTTATTAAAGAATAAAATTTGATGCTTGAATTAGAGTTTAGTCTCTAATTAAATATATTGATAATTTTTGTTTTTGATGTAATATTAATTCTGAAAGTTAGAGATTTATCTTTGAGATTATATATCTATCTCTTTGTTGTTTGAATTTTTTAATATTTTTTATTTTAGATTTAATTAATTTCACATATATAAAAGTTCAAAACTATTAATATATTTTTTCTCTTTAACTCCTAACAAAAATGTTCTGAGTCTGCCTTAAGGGGGCATTTGGTATCAGGATTCTTTCAACTTTTTTATAAATCACTAGTCAAGAATCTTAATTTTCGACATTTGGTACAAAAATTAAAAAAAAATTTCAGAAAATCATGATTCCCTGGAACACTTATTAAACAAGTTTCTCATAAAAAAATTTTCATGTATGGGAGTGGTATTCTTAGATTCCCGTCCCATCGAAAAAATTTAGGGAATACAAATGACCATTTTACCCTCCCTCACCAAACATCATACCATAAATACTCCAAACCCCAAATCACAAATCCTGAAATCTAAAACTCTAAACCCTAAACCCCAAACCTCAAACACCTAAAACTTTCAACCCCAAATCTTAAGACTCAAACTCCAAATCCCTAAACCCTAATTCTTCAAATCTCAAACCCAAAATCCCTAAACCCTAATTCTCCACCTCCCAAACCCTAAATCCAAAATTCCCAAACTCCAAATCCAAAATCCCCAACCCCAATCCCCAAACTCTAAATTCGAAGTCCTAAACTCTAAACCCCTAATTACAAATCCTAAACCATCAACCTCTATTTTTCTTTAAAATATAAATTTCTTACAATTTATATATAGGGATATATTTGTAAAAATTTACCTAAATTCTTAATAAAATAACTTCTGAACCAAACGCAAAAATATTTATCATTCTTAAAAATTTATGAAACCAACCAAACATAATTTTAACATTCTTAAAAATAAAATTCCTAAGAACTATAATTTCGAAGAACCATATTTTCTAAAAGAAAAAAGGTTTCACGCCCTGAGTAGAGTTTCAAACTGCAACCTTGCGTCTTCCAGCTAAGATACTTAGTTATGTATCCGTGATATTACGGAGCAAATCCTATTGCCCACAGAAAACGGGAGTTAGTTGAGGAGGAAAGTTCGTGAAATACAGCTGTCAGCTTTCCTTTTGCCAGTGTGAAATTTTCTGTCCAGTAGCATTGAAGTGATGTGCCACCTATTCAATGTAATAGAGTAAATAATTCCATCATTTGCCACCTAGACGTTGACATTTTCAGTTTTAATCAAATCAGTAAACTTTGTAATTAATTAATTAACTAGACTTACCACGCTCTCCCGATTGCGACATAATCGGATCGCGGTTTGCTATTATGCAATCTATGTCTCAGTATATGTTTACTATACTTAGCAGAAAGTAAAACCCACCTCCATACTTAACAGTCCTAAGCGACGCAGTTGAAGAACAGGTAGCTGTCTTCTCCACGAAATTGGTAGGAACATTTCTAGAGGGTTCTTCATTTTAATTCAAGATAACTTCTAGTTTAGAAATATTGTTGTACTCATTTTCTATTACTATGTTAAAATTCAAGCTTTTAATTGTAAAATTATTCTTGACAATTTTTAAATTTTTATGACAATGAATTCTTCTTTCTCTTGGACTGTGAAAAACTAATTCTTATGTATAAACTCATGAGATTTTAAAAATTATTGTATCATAACACCTCTTTGAAATATTTTATTTGTCACTTTTTTAAAATAAAATTTAAGACTATATTATTTTTTTGGTTTCTCCAAAAATATTATGTTCTGAAATTATATTATTTTGACACACCATATAAAAATTTAAAAAAAATAAAAACCAAAATAAAAGAATTTGTTTACTTTTTTTTGGTTTTATTTTACTTTATTTTTTATTTATTTTTGAATGTTTATGTTATGAATTTATTTATTTTTTAAATTTTTTTATAAAATATTATAAGAAAATTAAAAATTAAAAATTAAAATACTACTCTAAGGATATGATTATTCTTAGAATAACATAACAAGACCTAAAAATTAGATGATAATTTTTTTTGCTTTATGATCTAATTAAATTTTGAATTTACAATTCTTATTTTTAAAGACAATTTTAATATTATTGACCTACAAATTTATTGAGAATGATATAAATAATTTACATTTATATTTAATCTAAAAATATAAAATTGCATGGAGGACAACTATAAAATAAACATTTGTGAAACTAAATATAATTTGGTCTTATTATTTTATTTATTAAAATAGAATATTAGAAAATGAACCCAAATTTCATTATTATTCCAGTGTCGGTGCCCCACAAAGAACAGGCGCATTAAAAACAGACATATGAGAATATGACTCAACCAGAAAAGTAGGTACAAGAAGGACGGTGCTTTCTTTCAAACTCCTGAA
>JASKGM010006214.1:0-11324 GCA_034509205.1 Ceratonia siliqua
TGTGTGGAGAAAACTAATACCTATAATTACTCCATCATTTACTTATTCCGATTTCCGGACCAGACTTGACTCGACTCCAGTCCCTTCAAGCTCCGACTACCTTTTCATTATAGGGTGAGAAAATAGAAATCTCATGGTTCTATTTGAGAATAAATTGTTCATATTTAATGAATATCGAAATATCAAAAGAAATTAAAATTTGAATTCTTGAAAAAGACCAATTTTTCAAGTCAACTGATGCAAGTGGCAAAGGATGACTTTAGGAATAAGTAAATGATGGAGTAATTATAGGTATTAATTTGATTTTAGAAAACATCAAAACCTATGACTTGTAGGTTTAAAGACTTTTCCATTGGTCTTAATTAAATATTAAAAGACATCGTGGTAATTTTTGGTAAGCATTGAAGGAACTTTAGGGTTAATAGGATTAGGGAATTACATGAACAACGAACTGTCGTTTAGTTTGCTACCTAAGCTTCACATCATAAATCTGGGCGAAAGCTTATGTCATTGTCTCTCTTAAGCTCCAAAGTGCCAAAATTGATCAGAACATTACAAAATGTGTCAAATCGAAAACTATTTGTGATAGAGTCAATTTCTTTCACTTACTTTTTCATAATATTGTAATCAAATTGAGATTAGGAAACACACATATACCTTGGATTCAACGATAAAGTGGATGTTCTGTTAAAGCCCAATCTTCAGCGACTTCAATCGGAATAGACGCGAAGGGGAACCTTGAACAAAGCAATCTTGTGGAACATACGACCACAGTCCCGACCTTAGCAGCATGGGAAGTGTACTAATCAGCAGAGGAAGGTGTTGTTAGGGTTTAGAAGGAATCGGGGGAGGATTGGCGATGTAATCAGCTTGCGCGAAATTGCGGAAGAAAACTTCAGACCAGTGCGGGCAATTAGCTTGAAGGAGAAAGGGAAGCAGTGGGAAAATTTGCCTTTTGTTTTATTTTTAGTTTTAAGTTTGTTTTTCTTTTTGGAAAATTATTATTTGGCGCGTCAAATATTTAATATTTAATTATTTTTTATGAACATTAAATTATCAAATAATGTTATATATTAGAATAAATTATTTTATTATTCTTTTAATAATGCGATATTTTTTTTATTATGAAAATATATACGAAAACTTTATTAAAAATTAAAAAATATTATATCTTAATTCAATTTTAAATTTAAATGTATATCTAAAATATCCATTAAGAAATTTAAAATTTTTATTATTGATTACATGAAAGCTTTTAAAAATTATGCAATATGTTTTTGTTTTTTCTTTTACATCAATATTATATAGATGGAATAAATAAATGAATAATTTGAGTTTTATCAATTTTTTTTATTTTTTTACAAAAGAGTATTTTAGACATATAAATGATTTAATGAAGGTTAAACTTAAAATTGAGTTAAATTGTAATATTATTTTAACATTTAAGGGATATCCGTATATATTTTCATAATAAAAAAGATGATAGTATAATTGATATATATCTCAAGCGAGATAGAAATACTTTACTCTACATATTATATATATTTTTGTCCATAAGAAAAAGTAATTATTCAATTATAAAAAGTGATTAATAACTTAATAACTATCAAAAGTAAAGGTTTGTCACGAGTCCTACATGTGGTGACAAACAGTCACTGAAACTGCGACAATAACATTTAAGTCATTACCGATTCAACAAAAATATTAGGTGATGGTTTTAATTTTTTTGTCACAATTTTTTTTTTATCTTTTATGAAAAACTTTGTCATTGGTCACAAAAATAATTAACTATTTATTATTGGTCACCAAAAATTTACTTTAAGAGATGATTTTTATATTTGTCACAAAATGTTAGTTCAAATATAGTTAAGAAGAGTGTTAAATGGGGTGCTTTACATTTTAAAACTTTTTTGAGCGGGTAGAAAAAGTTTTTTAAATGAGTAACCAGAGGGCTTGGTTGCTTAGATTCACACACTTGGATACTTAAAAGATCATACTGCATGTAAGAGATCTTTAGAATGATATGCTCAAAGATAAAGTTCACCAAATAATGTTTTAAGTTAAAGCAAATGATTGAATTTAATGTTAAAAGAAACTTTGAGCGACTAGATAAGAAAACTATGAGTAAGTGCAAATAAATGAGAGATGAGAGAAAGAGAGAACCACACCAAGATGTATAGTGGTTCAAATCTAACAAATATCAGATTTTACGTCCACTCCCCAAGCATAAAGCAAATGAATTTTCATTATAAAGGTAATAACAAATTATAGAACAAACTTGTCACAGCTTTTTACAACCAATACCCTGGTTAATCTACTTTCCTCTGAGTTTTTCCCAAGAACCCAGCCAAACTCAATCACAAGCTTAAGCACTCATAGCTTTTTACCACCACCTTGGGTAATCTCACAACCATTAGGTTTTTCCACTAAAGAACCTAGCAAGACTCTAACGCAGCCTTAAGTAATCTCAGCTTTTTACAACCCTTACGAGGCAACTCAAACGCTAGATTTTTCACATAGGTAACCTAGCAAACCTCAAAGGATATATTTTGAATGAATACAAGTAAGCTCAAGCTCCCTTAATATGACCAAACAGGTAAGGCTCAATGGAGTTGTGTTTTTCTAACTGGTTCAAGCACAATGGATATGTTTTCACTATCTTAGCTTTTATGATTTTTGTCCCTTTGGTACTATGTTTCTTCTTCGAATATAGCATATTTATACTCGTGGATGTGGCAAAGTTTCTTCACTAGCCATTGAGTTCATAATGGTTATGTAATAGGTTTCGTAGCTTCTTGTAGCTTTGGTTTTATAGCTTAAAGCTTCATAGTTGTTTGATGTAAAGTTGTTTTCATCTACTTTGATTTTGAGTCCTCCATTTTTGAAACTTTGTACAATGCTTTTGATCAATTTTCAAAGCTCATTTTCTGGGTTTTGCAAGATGCACAAGTAAGTTTTTAAATGGCAGATAATAGTATTTTCAAGTTACATTTTTTAATAAAATAAAATATCCTATTTTGACTTTTTCAAAAAGGCTTCTAGAAGGTGTTTATGCTTTTGTAAACAATACTAAGATATTTTCCTTTTTAGTTTTTAGCTAGCATTTTCATTTCATATTTGTGTTTCTTTGAAAAAGCTATAATGCTCCAATGTAAACTATTTTTATTATTTAATTTTCCTGTTGATCTACTTGCTCTTAAGAATATGATGCTTCTTGGTCTATTAAGAAATACTTCTAGCTTATCATTTTTTACTTGAAAACATAGTTGGCTCATCAAAATTATTTTACTTAAGATGTTTTCTCAATAATTTCCTCTTTTAATGATGACAATTATTTAAAATATGTAGACATAGCTAAGTAAAAAAGAAATGCATAAGAAGTCAAGAGAACTTCCCTTTTGGCATTTCGGAACATACCCCCCTGAATATGTGCTTCCCTTAAGTTTGTGCATTTTATTCTCCTTTTGAGAACTAAATATATGCAGATCATTAGATTGCTCTATCATAACTGCATATTTGGTTAATATAATTGGGTTTCTAAGCACATATTTGAGCTATGTTTTTATCACGTTTTGAGCTGATTAATTAGGTTTTTGTCCTTGTTTTCAATGCAAACAAGTTCGTAGTAGTTCAAGGGAAAAATGGGTCATTATAGACCAAAAGTCAGAGAGCAAAGGGCTATAGCGTCAGAAAAGAATTGCATAAAAAGTTAAAGTCAAGTTAGAGAGCTCATCATTGCAGCACCCAAAAAGAAAAAAAAAATAGATGCCAAGTCAAAAGACTTAGTACCACGACCCTATCACCCAGAGCTACGGCTAAAATTTAGGAACTAAGTTTTTAACACACAAGCCACTATACCAAGAGTTCAGAGCCACAATGCCAGCACTACTGAGTCACTTAAATAGGTCAAAATTAATCAAAACGCTACCTTTTGACTTTGAGAAATAAGAGCTCAATTTTAAGGAGGATGGGAAGAGTCTTACAGAGGAATTTTGAGCTAAAGAAGTGAAGAGAAAGGAACGACGACTACATAGTTTTAATTCTTCCTTTTCTTCTCATGCCTTCTTAATTCTAATGTTATCTTTCTTTTTAAACATGTTGTTTGCAACTCTAGTGATGGAGTAGATACTTTATTCTAGGATTACAAATTGAACTCACATGTAATCCGTTGTTGATTTTATTCTTAAGAACGTTGTGTTTTTTTATCGTCAATTACTTCCTATCTTATGTGTTTCATGCATTTAATTTATTGGTCATAGGTTAATTTAGGGAACCTTAGGTGCTTTCGAAAAGAGATTTGGGGTTTTACCATAGCGAAAGCTGTGAGATTGTATGATCAACACCACAATGATAATAAACCCAAAATCTTAGGCTACAACATTTGTCAATACAAAGGACTCCTACCCCTGGCTAAGTCAGAATGATATTCGAAGCCAAAATACCCAACTTTCATGCAATGGGGAATTAGAAACAAAAAAAAAACAGAGCATCCAAATCGGAACCTTGAGAGAAAATTACTTAATAAAGCATATGAATTTAAACAGTGATAACCACGAAATTGAACCTACCTTCAGTCTCGGTTTTCCTTCGATTCTCAGTCTCCTCTCTCTTATTTTTCGACGATATTCTCCACTATCTCTGGATTTCGTCTATTTTCTCTACTTCGTCAATCTCGCGATCCCCCTCTCCTCTCTTTAAGTATGTTTCATGATTTTCCCCCTCCTTGGTCTCTTCTACTTTTATGATTTAGCTCTCATATTACCCCTTTGTTTTCGTCGATCTAACTCTCGGTGTCCCCTCCTTATGTCTTCTTCGATCGTTCTTATAGCCACTAACAAAAGTGCTTGGCGTGAAATTTGGGGTTGGATGGCTATTGGGCAAAGAATGTGTGAAATGGAGTGGTTTGCAGAGGCGTGCCGAGGGATGGGGGTTTTAAAGGTTGGGTGGAGGAGATGGAGGTAGTTTGCAGATAGTGGGTAAAAGGAGCATGCCGTGATGAATGAGAGAGGGATGGAGGAAGAGTAGATAACCAGCTACAGCAGAGGAATTAGGTTGCATGGAGAGGAGTTTTCATAGAGTGGGTGATGGCCAAATGAAGAAAATAGAGATTAAGTTTAAGGTACTGGGTCATGGACCGTGTTTAGGTTACTGCACTGGGCCACATAAAATGTGTTGGGCTGGATGGAATTGGGCTGACTAGGAATTGTTTGGCTTTCAAAAAACGAAAGAGGGGAAGAGTTTGGGCCAAAAGTAATATTTTTGTTGTTTTTCTCATTTGGTACTTTGTTTTTCTATTTCTAATTTTTTGTTTTGTATTTTATATCTTTTTTTTTATAAATAAACAAACCTGGACAAAAATAGGTGTTTACAGATAGGTTAACCAATTTTGGTTGTAAAAGGCTATTATGGCTTATACCCGTTGTGTTGAAAGGTTAACAATAGTAGTTGTAAAAGATTTTATGAGCTTGTACCTGTACTTTTAGTTATTGTCACTGTAGTGAAAATTCCATTGGTTGGTACTCATTTAGGGAGTTGATGTAGGATCTTATTTATAGATCCAAACAACTATATATTATGGTTCTCTCTTCACTAATCTCTTTTAGTTTGTAAAGTTCTATCTTTCTGCCTCTGCCTTATCGTTTACAATATGTGACTTTTGAACTTAGTCTTCAAACTTATTTTGAACAAGCTTTTTCTCTTGGTTTATGAAGTTAATAACTTTAGTTTTTTGAAAAAGAATTCACACTCTCAAGTATTGAGTTTGGTATGAAAATGACATTGCATCTTAAAGTTTAAGCCTTTGCCTTATCGTATGTTAAAATAAGAGTCAAGCATATCTTTTGAAAAAGTATTAGTTTCCATCACTCAATTCAACCCCTCATTTTTTGGTGTTTCATACATATTTTTTAACAATTTTGAACAAAATTGATTTTGTTGTCTTAAACTTATAATTCAAATTACTATTAGTCTTTATAATTTTATTAGTGTAGGAGTTAGGCTGAATATTTGAAATTCGTTGTACAATAATTCTTTTGTCAATTTTGGTGCCAAAAATATTCAAAAAGAATAAGGACTAACATGCGAGACTAACTCATGCGTTAATAAAGATTTAGCAACTAAAATTAAACTAATTTATAAATTCAAGGATAAAAAAGCGAACTTAGTCTAGTTTTTATTAATAAAAATATAATTTTCCTTTTGAGACCAAAATTAAAGGTTTTTCACCAATACTACATGTGGTGATGAATAAATACAGTCAAACTTTTCAAGAATAATAATTAATTAAATCGTCACCGATTCAACAAAAAAATTAGGTGACGGTTTTAATTTTTTGTCACAAAAATCTACCTTCTATGACAAAATTTATCATATGTCACAAAAATAATTGACTACTTATTATTGGTCACCAAAAATTTATGTTCGTCACAAAACAATCATCACTAAAAATCAATTTTTTGTAGTGTTTGTTTAATAAAAGATATAGTTATGTGCTTATAAATTATAAGCTAAAAATATAGTTTTTGAAAATAATATTACTTACACATCTTTTAAGTTTCTTCCTCATGATTATAAATAGCTTAATTTGGGCTTCATTAAAAAAACTAAGGTTACTAGAATTAAAATGGGAAATTTATTGGATAGACATGGTTTTAATATCTAGGTTTTATGCACTAATATAGAATTATTAATTCATTTAAAATTTTTAGATATAAATCATGCTATTAAGTAATTTTCAAATTAATTGCCTATTTTTATTAGTCCAATATATAAATTAAATGTACATAATATTGTGCAAAAAAGTTTATCATTTGTGTTTATTATTGTAATATATATCAACTCCAAATTTCCAAGTGGATAACTCTAAATTTCAAGGAAGCAGATTGGCAACTCTGCTATGGAAGACATTAGAAATGGACTAGAAGCTCATTTTTGGATATGTATGTTGGTATATATGGCTACAGCAGTGTAATACAATGTTGATGGCTCTGTTTAGATTGATATAGTAAAATAATAACAATAATAACTTTTAGATAACTTTTTAGTTGTTGTAAGAACCAAATTAAACTGATCAATTCAACTGGTTGAATCGAGAACTGATTCATAGTTTGGTTCAATTCTTATCAATAGTTGTTGCATCAAGCAAATTGACCCAATAAATAATCTGTCCGGTTTTATTTTTTGATGACATGATCTCTTGTAAAATGAGAGAAGTTGGGAATAGAAATCATGCCCCTCTCTGTAAGAAGCATGGCTTGTCACTAAGCGTTTTGTTTCTTGTTAGTAATAAGGCATATTATTATATTTATCATAAACTTAAAATAGTAAGTAAGTAATCAATTTTATATTAATAAATACTTTTTAATATATTCAAATCATTATTTTAAAATATTTTTAAACGCTTATAATTAAAAACTATTAACTAAATTTTTAAATTTCATAATACTATATAATCATTATATATACTTTTTTAATATATATATATATATATATATATATATATATATATATATATATCTTTAATAAAACATTATTTAAATAAAAAACAGTTTGATCACGGTTTAACTACAATCTAATCATTGAACTTGAATTGTTTTTCTTTAAGTTCATCATTGTCCGATTTTAAAAATATTACAATTTCATTGAATATCTCCAATATCAAACAACCATGTGTATTATAAGGTTTTATTCATACTTTCATACCATAACATAGGCACATAGCCCAATCACAGAATTGAAAGGGTCTTTTTATTACAAATAATTGAAATAAAACTATATCTTAACAACAGCAACATAAGAATTTGAAATAGATCCAATCCACAACCTCCCATTATCTTCTTCCACTTCACTCACAGAGGCAAGCTCTTGGCCACCTCTTCCATCTAACACCTCCATAGCCTTTCCCTGTTTATCAAACTTCACTCCCACAGGGTCTTCTTTCTTCCATGGCATCTCCAAACTTGCATTAGCAGCACCTCTCCTTCCACTGTTCAGTGCCACCCAAAAATCTCCCCTTTTGTTTCTCTTAATATTATCTGGGGACCTTTCAAGTTGTGCAAAACGTTCTGAGGTGAAAGCCTTGGAACCTCTGAGCCAGAACTTGCGAATCTTTTTTGAACCAAATTCTGCAACCAGAAGGAATGAGCCATCCTTGCTTAGAGCCACACCATTTGCTATTGCTAAGCCTTTGAGCAAGACCTGTACTTTCTTGGTACTTGGGTCATATTTAAGTAATCTTCCTGTTTTGTCTCCTCTTTGGACTATCAATGTAAATTCCCTTTCACAAAGAGAACATTATTGTTAGCCCAACAGTTCAATTTTCAATCTATTAAGTTTTACTTATTTAGGACCCTAGATATTAATTTCATAAAGAATTTGAGCTATTCCAATATTATTGATAGATCGCCTATGCTTAAGTTATGTGTGTGAGATTTAAGGAAAGTGTATATATGAAAATTTTCTAAGTCAATATATTTTTATTGGAAGCTAGGTATATGGGATTACAATCCTTTCTTATTTGAATAGAGATAGATATAATGTATGAAACCGCTACTTAAGTAGTGAGTCTCACTTATATTTATTATTTGTAAATCCATACATATTGTGTCTATATATCTCAATATGATACTATTATGTTATTTTGGAACATGAGAGAATCTAAATACAAGTATATGCAAGTTAATTGCAAATCTTCAAAGGAAATAATCAAAGAATCAAAGTAATCAGAGAAAAAGTGGCTGTAAAGATCAGGAGCATTTAAGGGAGAATCACACAAGTTTAAGGAAGGTTGAAATAGATTGAGAGACGTTGGGGGAAAATCTGGAAACTTCACTGCAATTCACCTCTCTTTCTCTTAAGTTTTGTGTATAAAGGGAAATTCTAATGTTTGGAAAAGATCTTTTAAAGAGCAGGCAACACTTAAATTTCAAAGCTGGAAGGAAAAAATAGGGAAAATATGCAGCAGGAAGAGTACCTTCTTTGATATACAGTGCTGCTTTCTGAGAAATAAACCACACCAGTTTGGTCATCAATATCTAAACCATTTGGTAAACGGAAGGGGACACCATCTTCAGTAGAAATGGCCAATTGTTTGGCCACACCACCACCAGGTCCAACCATTAGGAGCCCAAAGTACGCATCTGCAATGTAAAGATTACATGTTTTACTGTCAAATTTAAGCCCCAATGGCCTCCCACATGTAGGTTCCTTGTTTGGATTTGTTGAGCCATCACATAATTTCCTGTCCCTAATCAAACATTTAGAGATATCTATTCAGTACAAATGGAAGAGCTAAGGTTTCAGACTGAGCTCACATGGAGAACTACTTCAAATCCTAGCTAAGAAACACTTACTTCTACACAAATGTGCCAAACCCAGTAAAGGTTTGAGATTTTAACAAGCTTAAGTATCTATCTATTGATGAACTCTAATTTACTATTCAAAAGTAGCAGTTGGCAGATTGCTTCATATAAACATAGTCATTAGGCCCTTAAAACAGCACATGATTTGAACCTAAGAACTCTCATAGATTTACCAAAACTTGTCATTACTAGACCACATCTAATGACTCGAAACCTCCTAATTTCTAAGATAATTGTTAGCTGCATGATAGAAGAACATGGGCTTATTCTGATATATATGCAGTTGAGGTCTTGCCTGTGTGGTGAGGTGACAGCAAACTCAACCCAACCTTTTCAGATTCTTCCCATTTGAGAATTCTACCATCTGATACACTGGCATAAGGCCCCTTGCCATGGCAGTCAAAGTCTAAGTTTTCAGGGCCTATAACCTTAGGGAGTCTGAGTTCATAGTAGTTTTTCAAGCCATCCAATTCATTGAAAAGGATGAAATTAGGAAATGAGAGTAACAGTGAGATAAAGAGAAGTGAAGGAGAAGAAAATGGCTTCATGGTTATTAAAAGAGAGATCATTTATGGATTTTGCAGATATACAAACTATGCTACATGTTAAAGGATTGAAGCTGAAGTTTTCGAAGGAAACCACACTTTGTTCTAGGAAACTGATTAGTGAAGATTAAGACCAATTTTAGTAATGGTGCATGAGCTATCAACCAAAAAATAATGCGCTAGATCCATAAAACAAGGCACTAGTATTTATTCCTCAAAATATGGCACTTGTATTAATTAGTGTTAGTGCTTAGTTAATGTAAATACTCTATAAATCTCTTAAGAGTATATATAATTTGAGGATCTTCGTATCACAATGTATGACCAAGCCAAAGATCAAAATACAATACTTTTCATTAGACCATATTTTTTCTTTTAGACTTTTCATCTTCTGTCAAATTCGAGCAAGTAGAATATTGCTTGCTTGTTTGATCCCGGGAGACTAATAGAACTGCCTCTGCAGTTTCAGAGCATCTAGCACAGGTTACCAAGCCCTTCATGCAATTGTTATATTTTAAGAATGATGGAAGAGGACTTAATGAATAGATAAATCACATTAGAGAATAAAAGTATGTTTAAATGAGGGAATCAAAGTTAATTGAATATCTCCAACTTCACAAATAGATCAAACATCAAACAGTTCCCTTTTTCTTCCTCTAACAGCTAAAAAATGGACACACTGTAGAATACTCAAGAATGGTGGAAAGCTGAAATCAGTCAGCCTCGTTTTTTTCTCATTCAGTAAAGTTATTTTAAGAATGATGGAAGAGGACTTAATGAATAGATAAATCACATTAGAGAATAAAAGTATGTTTAAATGAGGGAATCAAAGTTAATTGAATATCTCCAACTTCACAAATAGATCAAACATCAAACAGTTCCCTTTTTCTTCCTCTAACAGCTAAAAAATGGACACACTGTAGAATACTCAAGAATGGTGGAAAGCTGAAATCAGTCAGCCTCGTTTTTTTCTCATTCAGTAAAGTTATTGCTTTTACAAGGAGGGAAAGCTATATATCAGACTCACCAAAGAAAACAATATAAAAATAAATAATAAATGAAACTAAGACTTGTTGACCAGAACGGATATCATGACCCAACTGCATGAGATGCGGTTGGATAATTGGACGGTTATGATTTTTTTTTAAAAATTTTTTTTTAAAAAGGTATCTCGAAAAATGTATAACATAAAAAAATAAATAAAATTAAGATTGAATTGTGACCGACTATGATTTAATCGCATCTGGTACAGTCAGATCCGGATCCTTGTTGACTAAACAACACAGCTACTAAAGAAAACAAAGAGAACCAGTGAACTCTAAGCTACTGACTAGCCAAAGAGTAGGGTGGCTCGATGGGACAAGGAGTACAGGAGAGGAGCAGACATTAATAATAAATATATTCAACACACACAAATAGA
>JASKGM010006215.1:1274-11323 GCA_034509205.1 Ceratonia siliqua
ATAATAATAATAATAATAATAATAATAATAATAATAATAATTTCACCAATAAGAATTAAACTACAAAAAGTCTTAATCTTAACTTTCACAATCTACAAAAGTTAATACCACATTGGATTTAACAAGATAAACCTACATATTGTATTTCATAGAATGTTCCTATAATTTAACAAACACATATGCGCCAAGCATCCTTAATTATTTTACACATCGCTAAAATTATCATCTTATTATTTTAGATTTTAGGAGGGATATAAAATATTTATATTTAGTACACTAATATCGAATATACTTGGCCTTAATTAAGATATCAAAAAACATAGGATGGCTTATATTTCACACTATCAAAAGACTTTGGGGATCATATCCTTTGACCTTTAACTTTATTAACTTTTGCAAAATACTAAATGTATCTTTTCTTTAAAAAATTTCCATTGTCATACATGTTAGGAAAAACATGATATTGAGGATAGACTTTGAGAGGTGATATAATCACTCTCTTTAAACACTCTTTGGGAAACAAATATCAGACAATTGTCTTTTTTAGGTCTCCTTTGTTTGATACACTTATAAGGTATGATTGTATAAGCTTATAAAATATAATTTGCATTTATGATATATTTGGTACAGACATTAAATTGTATAAATTTATTCAATTAACTTATTTAATACGGTCAATACTATATAATTTAATCAGGCTAAGGGTAGCTTGATTAGGCTAGATAAGCACAAATTATATAACAAATAAATTAGGATAAATAAGAAAAGTCTAGATAATCTTCACACTGATATAATTTTTTAAAAATTAAAAAAATTAAAAAAGATAAATAAATAAAAACAATTTCTCTATTTAAAAAAATACTTAATTTTAAAAGACATGTAGGTAATATAATTTTTTAAAATAAAAAACATTTGGAGGTCAAATTAAAATTTTAAATAAATTACAAGGATAAAAATAATAATAGAATAAAAATATATCTCACTAAAAATAACTAATTAATTAACTGTAATTCAAATAAATTGATATAAGTGTGACATTTTGTACAAAAATAAATGTTTATTATACATTTTGTGATTTTGACACAATTTTTACTTAAGAAATATATTTTTATAATAAATTTTAAGGAAAAAAATTATAAATTTATTCAACTTTTTAATTTATAAATAATTGAAAATTCTGTCAAAGGTGATTTTAGTATATATTTTTTAAAGGGGTATTTTTGTCTAAATAGTAACTTTTTATCTTATAGTTTCTTATACAATTGAAATGAAAACTCATAATTGAATATACAGTCCAACTTGTTATACTATTAGAACTTATCATATATAATACTATCAAATCTTATCTTATAGATT
The DNA here is from genome assembly GCA_034509205.1 of Ceratonia siliqua. Classification (NCBI taxonomy): domain Eukaryota; kingdom Viridiplantae; phylum Streptophyta; class Magnoliopsida; order Fabales; family Fabaceae; genus Ceratonia; species Ceratonia siliqua. Next base: position 2,631 of record JASKGM010006215.1, read on the forward strand.
GCATCAAATGAGACATTAGGATACAACATAACCTATTAAAATTTCAAATATAAATTACATTTACCTACCTTGAGGTTTTCAAAACCTACACATGCACCATCTATAATTTCAATGTATACATAAATATCTCTTTATTAACAAAATTGTTAACAATTAAAGACTACATTAAATGCATTTTTTCCCTTAAAAGTTTTCAATAGCCTAATCTAAAATAATGTACCACAAATCATCAAAGGGCCAATTGAAATCTTCCAGGCCCAAGGCATTCTTTTTGCCTAATTGAATAAATTAAGCAAATCATATATACCTTTCAACAACTTCTTATCTTTTTAACGTGAAACTTGAAGTTCTGTACGATATTATAAAGTATTCAACAATATCAAATACAAAAATTTTATATATTATATATCTTATATCTTAGTATTTAATTTATACCATGATATTTAAAATATACCAGATAATATAAGATACCAATATATCAAACAAAAGTTAAAATTAGTTGATAGAGAGAGAGAGAGAGAGAGATTTACGAGCTGCAGTCTACATTAGGGTCCAAGGGAAACGGAGGGCTGATCATGCAGAATTGAGGGAGTTGCTTAGCTCTGTCAGGCTTGAAACCCACTTGAGCTGCGATCTCCTTGAAACACTCACACAGATCCCTGCGAATTTGAGTAGTATTGGCCTTCTGAAACACTATGTTTGCACCTGTGCAGCATCCAATGTTAGGCTTTTCGCTAGAACCCACCAGGAAAGACTGGCATGGCAACAAATCTGTCACTGCCTCGCTGCATGTTATATCATCACTTTGGCTCGCACTCAGCATAGTCACCAGCAAGCCAAAAGCCATAAAAGATACAGAGAAAATCATCATTCTCTTATCCTCCATCTTAGTTTGAATCTGAGCTGAACTCAATGGTTTTGCTATAACAACGAAACTATGCTCAACTATATATTAATGATAAAGGTCTTACTTAGGTTAAATTATATTTATTTTGCACAAAATTAATAATATGATAATTGGTATTTTTTTTATTTATGAAATAACATTTAATCCTTTATGAAGATTTGTATATACTATATATTAATTTACTCTTGGTTAAGCTGACATTAGTTTAGTCATCTAAAGATTTTTTATATTATATGAATGCTTTACTAATATAATGTGTCACCATTACATCATTTTCTTAACTTGTTAGTGGAGATTTAACAATTTTACTTAGGCATCACTGTTATTGTTTTCGCTGACACGTTAAATGATAACTTGGCAATTTATCTAGTTCCAAAAACCAAAAGATATACATTTAAGGCTCAAGGGCATCACCTATCGCTCTTTCAATTTAGTGTATCACTTACCCTTTAGCCTTAAAACAATATTAATGTGCCAGATAGGACACTAACAATTAAAATCATAGGAAAAATTATTAATTCTCTATTTACAAGTTAATAGAAAGACATAACGGTAACACAATAAATAATTACAGCATTGATATGATGTAAAAATCTTTAGAAGATGACTAAACTGATGTCTCCTTAATCTTTCAGGAACAAATAATTAAATCACTCTTGTTTTAAAAATAGAAAGGATACTAAATGTTATATTAGCAAGTACTTCACCTTTTATTTATATTTATAGTCAAGTGCCCCTGATGATCGTTTCATTTATGTTAGACTTTCCTTTTTGAGTTCTTGCTGAGTAATCTTCCATTAACTCATTAATGTGGGGAGGTTACACTTTGCTATCGAGATCAGGCTGAGTTATTACGTACCTTCCATATTCGAAAATGAAGTAATTCAACAGCATGGTTATCTTGGTTCACCTCATTTGAATGCACTTCCAACTTGATTATCATTTGGCTTGTTCCTCTTTATGAGGTTAAGTTGTTACCTTATACCAATAAGCACTTAGAACTACATACTTTTATATCCTTTCATGACTAATAAAAGTATTAATGACTTAATATTATGGAGACTTTTGGTAAGTGCTTTTGTCTTATACTTATGATTGATATATTACAATTTTTAATATTTTGGATATTATGTTATAAGATATATACTAAAATATAAGACATTATGAATTAAAATACTCTCATATTATATAAGGGAGAAGATGACACTCTTATGTTAGGAAAAGGAAACAATGTATGAGACTCATGACCACTTAATTAATTAATTCTATGTATATTTATTTTGTGTGGGTCGATGCACAGTGTATCTATTTGATCTCTCATAACATTATGGTGTTATGTATATAAGAGGATTCAAATTTGACATTGAAATATTTAAGACTTTGATGTTTATTATATACTGTAATTGAAAATTATCAAAAAATGATTAATTTATAATTTATAAAAATTAATAAATTTAAAAGTATATGAATAATATTCATATAGTTTTTGAATGATATGAAATAGTACCTAAAATGATATCGGTCTATAACAATCTCGTATACTAGTGTTTTGATTCTCCACTTTGGGAGTAGGAGTCAGAGTGGGAGGGAGAGTTAGTGATAATTTTTTTATTAATTAACCAAAATATAAGAGTTTGTAAGAATACATGCAATTCAAGGACAATATAGAAATTTTATGACAAAATTAGTATGTTAGTGGATCTTACCTCCACACATCATATCTATTAGTATAGATATTGGATGTCACTAGGAATCTTGAATAATAGTGCACCAAATATAAACGTCTTGAATGCCTCTTAATAGCTAAAATATCAAGATAAAGATAACGATATACTAAAGATTCTTAACTATGTTCTTCCCATCTTATTTTATAAAAAAAACATTTAAGAAATCATTTAAGATTTTAGAGTAAAATACTCTCCTCTCCTTTAATAAATACTTTAGTTATACATTCATCTCTATCATCTATTTTGAAAATATACACTCAACTTCACTTAAAATAATATTATTAGGAATATTCTATTAAGATCCTTTTAAGAAATTAAAATTATAAAGTATAATAATAAACTTATCCTCAAGCCCTTTATTATCTATCTCTCTTTGAATATGCTTTCTCAAATTTAACATAAAACTTTTTCATGATGGAATTAATTAATCTTTTGCAAGAAGAAACTTTTATTTTATAAGTAATTGGCATAGAATACATTCTCGATTAAGCATATTAGAATAAAATGTGTCTAAAGTCCAAACTAAAATATTTCTCATTTAAATGAATTTGTTCTCTACGCATATAAAATCACTTGAGATAATATATAAAATAGGAATAGGATATGACAAATATTAACAATAACTTCGTGTTATTATTTATACATAATTCTTATTCAGTATAAAATTTTAAAATTTGTATTAAACTTTAAATTTAACTACAAAATACGGTAAATGAAATTAAGAGATTGTCATTCTGACTATTAAAAAAAAATAGATATATAAGAGATTGTCAAAGAATATTTAATCTCACTTGCCTTCATGTATTTATACACCTTTAATATTTTAACTTGCTTGCTCTTTTTCACCATTTATTCTTCAGGTTCTATTCAAACTTAGAGAACAAATATGACTTTTGATATCTGCACAAACTCGTTTATGGATATAATTTTATAATACTTCACTTAAACCTTAACATTATATTTTCTATTGTTGTGTTTTCCTATCAACTGAGAGGAAATTCTCACTAAATAAGATAAACTTACTTTTTTTTTCTTTTGATATAGTTATTAAACTCCCATTACAATTTTAAAAACAGAGACAAAAGTTAGCATTAGTGCAATATTGTGCTCACATTATAATTTCAAAAATATCAAAAGAGTTAAAGGAAAATAAGAAAGGTAGGCATGCATTGAAAAATGGTGGGATAATGCATAAGACGTGATCTTTCTATTGGTAGACTTTACTGGACATATTGTTAGTCTCAAACAAGGGAATGCACCAAGAAAAGTAGGATAATGTGCAAGAGAATGTTTCTTTCATAATAGTAGGTAAAAAAATAATAAAGAAAACAATATTTTAATCATATTAAAAAATTTAACCTTTAACTTAATATAACGTTCAACTTTAATGTCAATTTTAAATTGGAGTTTAGTTGTGGCTTATTTTTAATTTATAAGGAATGACTGTATATATTTTTAAAATAAAAGAAAAGATTGCGTAATTAAAGTATTTCGATGAAAGAGTATTTTACTTCAGATGTTATTATGGGCTTATTGGAAAAATCATCTTATGATTCATATACATGTTACATGCATTATATATATATATATGTATATATACTTATTATTTGTTTATATTTTTTATTACTTGAAATTATCATCCATGTTAAATTTTTAATTTTTTAAAATTGATAAAAAGTATATAAGATCCTAGTGCTTTAAAAGGATGATAAAATGACAAAGTCTAATGTAAAGTGGTATAATGTACATTTTTTATATAAACTCTTATATAATTATGTTGTAATATAAAATTAATATAACGTGCCAGTGATACAATGATAAAAATGAAAACGCATCAAATGAATTGCACTATATGGAGAATTATAAGATCCATGTGTCTAACTCAAAGTCGTATAATCACACTTTATTATATATTTTTCTAATATTTTTAAAGTATTTTTTTTTTGTTTCATTTAGTTTAACAGAAAACATTCATATCTCAATTTTATTATGCATACACGATACACCAATTGAGTAATAATTAATATATATATATATATATATATATATATAGTATTTTATTTATTCGGTGCTTTTCAAATTCATTTGGCCTCTCTATCAATCCACGGTTCCACTATATTTAAGAAATTCTGAAAATATTACAAAATAAAAAAAAAAGTTTTGAACAATAATTACATAATTAGATACCATACAATGATTAATTTTTATCTTAACTTTCACAATTCGAAAAAGTTAATCCCACAATATGGATTAAATTAACAAGATACATACATTTAGAAGGAAAAAACGTGAAGTGGGAGAAAACGGGTAGGGCGAGTGCATCCTTAGTATGTTTGAAAGTTGGAAGAGAAATAGAAGGGAAAGATTTTGAAAAAAAAGAAAAAGAAATGAGAGAGAAGCGAAAGGAAAGAAAGGGAAGACTAAATTAATAATATTTTTATGTTTGGAGGTTTAAATTTGGTAAAGAAAATAAAATAAAAAATAAACTAAACTAAACTAAAATAATAACATTTTTATTAAATACTTAATTATAAAAGTTTAATTTCTTAACATTGAAATTTTAAAGTATAATGAATGATATAATAATTACTATTTTTTCTCCAAAATCTTCTAGGTTGAAGGAACTAACTAAATAATACTTCAAAATAATGAGAAAAATAAAATCTAATAAAATACTGTTTAAACATACAATGTCTATAAAAATACCAAAAAATAATTTACTATAAATATCATATGATGAATTTTTGAATTCAGTCATTGTATACGTTTCATGTTATTAGACTGAGTCCACCATCCACGTCCACGTCAGATGCCCAACCAGCGATAGTATCGTCACCTTCCTCAACTTCATGGTCACTTACGTTATCTTCTTCAACTACATGTCCCACCAAGTCATGATCTCTATAGGTTTAAGTTACAGTATAATTCTTTTGTAATCCAAACTCTTCTCCCACTTTCTCTCCCTACTTTCGGGATTGTATCTATTGTACTGTCTATAAATATAATACAAATACACAGTGCTATGTATTCAAGCATATGCACCATTCCAGACTTCTTACTTGCAGGTTATATTTCTCACTTACAGTTTATATTTCTTTCTTGGTATCAGATTACACAGCTCACGTTCACAATCCATCGCTTCCGCATCCTCAATTTCATTTGTTCTACCAAACATCTTTCAACTCATCTCCGTGCGACCTAATGGCTCCAATTACCTAAATTGGATCTCTCAACTTATTCCAGCCCTTGGAAGCAATGATTTGCTGGGTTTTGTTGACGGAACTGAGCCATGCCCAACACAATTCTTACCCATTCAGGAGGAAAAAGACATGGCTGAAGTAAACCCAGCGTATACCTGGATGAAGAAAGACTAGTTTGTGCTTAACCTTCTCAATGCTTCACTCACTGATAAGGTACTGTCAATTGTCTTTGGCATGACTTCTGCTTGACAGGTAAGGCTCACTATTGCAAACCGGTTTGCTTCACAATCCCGGTCTCGCATTAATCTTCTCAAACTAAACTGCAAGGCTTTCAACAAGCAGGCAACTCTTGTAGTGACTATCTTCATGGAATAAAAACTCTCACAGATCAACTTGCAACTATCGGACGGCCAATTTCATTTGAGGACATGATCGACTATGTAACTCATGGCCTCAACTCGTCCTTTTGTTTCCTTTGCTCTTCGTGTAGGCAACATGACATTTGATGACTTCCAAGCTAAACTCCTCTCTCACGAAATTATGCTCAATGCACAAAAGCAAATCGTGGCACAAGAACAATTCACATTTGCCATGATGGCCAAACAAGGTAGAAATCAACATTACTCAGAGAAGCAACACGAGGAAATTCCCATCTCGAGGCTAGAATACCAAAGGGAAACTAGCGTCCTCAAACCTTCCCAACAACACATGATCACAGTCATCCTCCCCAGACTCACAAACGCAGTCCCAAGCAGCTCCTACCCGCTCACCCTGCCAAGTTTGTGGCAAACTTGGCCACTTTGCTCGACTACTACCATGGAATGAATTATAGTACCAAGGACAAAATCCACTGGCTCAATTTTCTGCTATGGTGGCATAGACAAATGCTCTTGTTGACCACTATTCATGGCTTCTTGATAGTGGTGCCGATCAGCACATTACCAAAGACCTTGCAAACCTGACGTTGCATGAATCATATACAGGTGATGTCACCATCGCTATGGGTAATGGTACAGGTCTTCCAATTAAAAATATTGGCACTCAAACCTTACACATTCCTCACTCCCTACCAAATCTACATATTAATCATGTTCTTAACCGTCCCAATGCTATTGCTAACCTTCTCTCAATTAATAAATTTTGTCGAGATAATGATTGCTTCTTTGTGCTAACTGATGCCTATTTTTTTTTTATCAATGACAAACAAATGGGCGGAACACTACTGGCAGGGGAAAGTAAGGATGGTATCTATGACTCTACCAACTACATTTAAAAAAAAGCCTCTTTGAATAAGTGTCGTACACAACTTGCATTGCTTGGTGTCAAAACCTCCATGGATATCTGGCATGCCAAACTTGGTCACCCCTGCACTCAAGTCACAGAGAAAGTCATTCATTCCTTCAACCTTCCAATAACCAACTGACCTCCTCAAGAGAACCTGTGTTCATCATGTCAACTAGGCAAAAGCAAAAGACTTCCCTTTAATGAATCCACCAAGATCTCCAAAGGACCTCTTGAACTTATTCACTCAGATGTGTAGGTTTCTCCTGTTAATTCTAGACTTGATTATCAATTTTATGTCACATTTATATAGACGACTTTTCCCGTTTCACTTGGATGTATCCCTTTCATGCAAAATCATATGTGCTTTCTTGCTTTATTAAATTTAAATTAACTGTTGAAAATTACTTCTCACTAAAATTAAAGAATTTCAATATTATAATGGTTGTGAATAATTTCTTGAATCCAATGGCATTACCCACCATCACACTTGTCCCTATACCTCCCAACAAAACGGCATTGCAGAATGAAAACACTGTCATATCATAGAAATTGGTCTCTCCCTACTTGCCCAATCTCATCTCCCATCTACATTTTTGGTAGACGCTCTCTCCACTGCCACTTTCCTCATCAATAGACTTCCTACCCTAATCTAATCCGATACCTCTCCATACCACAAGCTTTACCAATGGTAACCTGACTACCTTCACCTTCGTTCTTTTGGATGTGCCTGCTACCCTTTACTTCAACCTTATTCCTCTGACAAATTAAATTTTCGTAGTAAAAGGTGTATTTTTATTGGCTATAGTTCCAATCACAAGGGCTACAAGTGTCTTGACCTTCCCTTAACAAAGTTTACTCATTATGACATATCATTTTTTATGAAAAACTAATTCTAGGATTGCAAGTAACCATCTCACATTGCACTTCCTTACAACAGTCCCTCACTGGTCCATCCATCCAAGTACATACTTCCCATTCTGATTTACCACTTACCTTTCCTTTATCATCAATTTCAGATCCACCTAGGACATCCTCTCTTGTTATGCACTCTCTCAAGGACCACATCTAGATTTTTAATAAGACCAACAATGAGCCCCCTAGCTCCATCACACTATACCCTAACAACGAGACTCCCTGCTCCACCATAATACCTAATGCACATTCCACCAACAGCCCTGTATCGGCGCACCATATCCCCCTTCCAGACAGGCCCAACAACGAACCCATTGGTCCGATCACCTTACTTAACGACCAATCCATCAGTGGCCTAATACCTAAGCCCAACTCACCATCCCCTGCATCTACTTATGGGTTGTAAACACCTATCTTTCAGCACATCTCACCATCAACCTGCTCCACCTTCCTTCCCCCTGCACGACGCACCATAATATACTCCCCTACTCACGCATCCATGACAGCTCCACTGCCTTCCTGCTCCACTCTTCCTCTCATCCGTTTTTCTACTACTCCCCTCTGCCACTTGCTCTCTCTCTGGTCCCAGCCAGCTCCAACGCCCCTGGCTTTCCCCTGCTCACGAGTCCTTGATCTCCCTGCACACCCATTACCTTTGTTCCA
>JASKGM010006216.1:0-11323 GCA_034509205.1 Ceratonia siliqua
TATATATCAAGAGACAAACCGTTGTTAGGTCTAAAAAGTTACAGCAAGTCATTACTGTTAATCCTATTGATTATAACTATCCAAATGAAGGACTTGACCTTACAGGGGACTTTAAATTTCCAGATGGGCTTTTCTAGAAGGAACTTCTCTTTTTTTGGCAAATGGGGAAACAAATGGAAGAAGGTTTTACAAGAAAACACACCAGAATAATAGATAGTCCAAAAAAATCCAATAATATATTCTTTCAACAAGTATTAAACCAACTGTCAATCAACTGGTAAAGGTAACACAGACAGACTAATATATTACTAACCAACCAACTATCCTTCTTCTAGGATTTTCAACAGTAGCAAAATGCCAAGGGCAGAAAAAATATTAATCAGGACAAATACCCACGTCAAAAGACAGAAGGGGAAAAAGAAAGAAAACATCCACACACATGCATAGATTACACCAGGGTAAAAGGGTAATTGGGTGAAAGTAAAGAAAAATAAGAACCAGAGAAAAAGCTTGTAAACAGGAATCAATTACATCAAAAGATGAAGGAAGCACTCTCAAACTAAATGATGGTTGTAGGAAAACGTAAGGGAAACCCTTTAACTTTAAAGTTCTCCAGATACCCTCCCTTGTGTTTAGAAACCTCATCATGAACAAATATTGCACTCTTCTTCAACTGCAACTTATTTCCATCCTAGGCACTGACCAGTTGAATATATATGTCTTGTTTCCACAATCATGGAGCTTGGCATTATTTACCTGGATCTAACATATAATTAGAGGCTGAAGTCTAGCATGGATCTTGTTTATTTATATATGGTTGGTTCTATATCACTCAAATGTTGCTTTCTAATTCATCTACAGGTTAAATTTTCTAAAAATAAAATACATATATACATTTGAATACTATAAGATAACAGACATATGTAACGATCAATCCTTGCCATATAAAAACCATCTACTGCAACTAATTTCACAATTTTCGTTGTCCCATTCCCATACAAATATAGTTTACATTAAGTCTTAATCACAAGTGAAATCTTCTCCTGCTACATATAGCCCATCACTACTCCTTCCTATATCTAGAGCTCAATTTTATTTTTCCACCATGTTTGTAACCATACTCTTCTCACTTCAAAGCAAGTCATACTTAGTCTCCCAGTTACCCTCCTCCAAAACTTCCCCTCTCCATGCAAAGGCATCTGTATCTCTTGTACATATAGCCTACCTCAGTGTGTGAGTGGAAGAGGAAGAAAGAGAGCAACGTACAAAATTCCATTTTTACTCTAAACTAATTAGAAAGAGGACCTCTAGTCTCGCAAAATAAAGGGATTTATTGTTTGCTTCCCTTGATCAATCCATCATATAAAATAGGATGAGCAAAATAAAATTGCATGCAGATTCCAATTTCAACGAACCAAACAGGGCCAAATTGAAATGACATTTCAGGGCTAAATAAACAAACAAAACATATGCCCCACATCGCAATTTCAACAAACTGATACCCATTCTTTCATGAACATCCAGCCCTTGGATTTACGGAAGTGAAAAACTTGGCACTAACCTCCGTCTCCGTTTCTAGCTGCCAATGAGGCGGGGCTGCTCCGGCGAAGAGCGGATCCGGGAGACTGTGAGGATGGAGGAATCCTGGGTTTAAACGACACCGTTTTCAAGTTTGCACCCGCTGCAACCAGCCGATCGAACTTGGCGCTACCCCTTTGGGCGCCATTTCTGTGAACAGTTGAAGCCATCGGCGAAAGAAATCACTTTGAGCTTCGAAACTCAAGTGTTTCTGCCATTCATACATTCATTCATTCAACTTCGGAGTTGACGTTCAAATTCAAAGGAAGGCGTGGCCGCTAGAGACGAGGGTAATGAGGTGGGACCCGCGTGGGTGAGAGAGAGAGAGAAAGAAAGAAAGAGACAGCGACTGTCGCAGATTGGTGGTGGCATCCACTAGGGTAAAAAAATGGCGTTTTACTGCTTCGTATCATGACTGTGAATATGGATTGCACCGCGTTCCAGTTCTATCATGCTCGTCCCAACATCGATTGGACAGTCACGAGTGAAGCTCGGTTTTTTTTTTTTTTGCCTGAGTTACGAGATACCTTTTTTTAAAAAAAAAACTTGACAAGATCGGTGGCCGTGGACGGCCCGATCTACAGTGACAATGAAAACTCAATGTACTATTTGGTGAGAGGAGACTGAGCGAATGTGGATTTTTTTTAAAATAAAAAAATATCACTTCTAATTTTTGTATATTAACAAATATTTCAAAATAATAAATTACATTAATTCAAAAATATAATAAAATAACCGCTTTTAATAGTGATCAAGTGATTACATAATTTTTATGTATTAAAAATTGAATTAGTGATTGAATCAACAAATATTACAGATGACGAATTAGTAGTATAATTACAATTAAATAAAATTTAAATTAAATATATTTTTAATTTTTTATATTATATAATACTATATATTAATGATATAATAACAAAATTGCTGCTGGCCATTTTTAATTTTTTATATTATATAACACTGTCTTCAACACTCGAAACTTCACGAGAAGACGCTCTTCAACAACCTCAACTGCTGCTGGCCATTGTCTCTCCCTCGCCAACCACCATATCTCTCTCGTCAGCCTCACCACTTACGATAAGTTCTTCTGTGCTGGATTGGTCTAGTGTGGAAGAGAATGAATTGGTTGTTTCAATTGGATTTTCTTTGCTTGTTTATGCCTAAAAAAGTTGAACATTGATTTGGGTTATGCTTTTTGGATTTTTTTTTCATTACTAGAAACAAAATATGAGGTGGAGTTTGTTCCTTCTTCAACTTCTAACCATGCCATGATACAGCAGTAAGTGTTTTTTATAAATGTTATGTAAAAGCAAGTTGTTCTACTGTAAAAAGATGAACTAATACATACATTATAAACTATATTCTTCCCCCATCCCATATTATTCTCTTTCATAATTGTCCACCATGAAAAAATTTCTCATCACCCAAGTTAATTATATTCTGAGGATATATCCTAATTATTAGACATAATGGAATTTCCTTAATTTAATAAGTTGTGAAGTAAATACTTTTTTTTACTTTGATATCATTTATTGTGCAATGTATAAAGTTGAAAATATTTCTCAAGATCCAGGCCAATATAAAGTTTGCTATCTACTAATTGCTATAAGGTTTATATTGATTATTAGATTTATTGTATGTAAACATTTAACAATTTTATAATACAAATGCATGCCTCAATTTCCCAAATGTAAGTCATTTCCTTTTTTTCCTTTAAGGTTTAATCATGAGGGATCAAGTCATAAAGAATTATTTTTTATCATATCAAAGAGGTATATTAGTTTAGTGTATATAAACTTGTTTAAAATCCCAGGTTGATTCCTTAAGTAAGATGAGTCCCGCCAATACTAGTAATTATACACAAATATCAAAGATGTAATCTATGGCCTCTACAAATGTTCGTAGGAAGACTAATCCTGCATGGGAGCATTTTGCTTTGAATAAAGAAGGAAAAACAAATATATACGCTTGTCTATATTGTGGCTTAGTATACAAGAATAGATGTATAAATAGAATAAAGTATCATCTTGCTAGCATACGAAGTCAAATAGTTGCTTGTAAGAAGGTTCCTCATGATATTTCCATCAAATGGTAGAGATTTCGAATCAAAAGAAGTAAAGTAAGGAGAGGTTAAAGGAACTGCATGAAGCATTCAAAGATGTTGAAAAGGAATAAGAACTTCAAGAAGTTTAACCAAGTATTCCTAGTCCTTCCTAGAATAAAACTCCAGCATAAGATAAAGGAAAGGGAAAAACAAAGTTTGATATTGATAGTTATTTTGCTCTAAAAACAACTCCTGGTTCATAATCAGCCCTCAAGAGTGTATTAACAAGTAAATAAGCATTAGAAAAAGCTGATATATCAATTGGTAGATGGATTATTGATGCTTACATTCCATTCAATGTTGTCCAATCACCATACTTTCATCTAGCAATAGATGCCATTGCTGTTATTGATCCAAGATATAAAAGTCCATCTTATCATAATGTTAGGGTTAACGTATTAGGAGGTTGTAAGAAAAAATGTCAACTACTTGTTAAAAGCTACCAAAGTAACTGGGCAAAAAATAGATGTAAAATTATGGCTGATGGTTGGAGTGATCAAAGGCAAAAAACATTGATAAGCTTTTTAGTATACTATCCTGCTAAAATTGCATTTGGGAAATTTGATTATGCTTCCGATGTGGTGAAAGGTGCAAAAAACTTGTAAAACTTGTTTGTATAAGTTATTGAGTGAGTGAGGCCTGCTAATATTGTGCATGTAGTGACAAATAATGCAACCGATTATGTAGCAGTTGGCAAGTTAATACATGAAAGATATGACCATATATATTGGTTACTTGTGCTGCACATTGCTTGAATCTCCTTTTGAAAGATATTGGTAACACGTCTGATGTAGCAAAACTTGCATCACAGGCTTCAAAAATGAATGTTTTTATTTACAATCATATGATTTTTGTCTTAGTTTAGGAGAATACCTGGTTGGACAGAGACTGTGCATCCTAGAGCAACTTGGTTTGCTACTACTTTTATCACTTTGAAAAGCATGTATGATCATAAGCAACACTTGCAAGCTTTAGTGATAGACAATCACTTTACAAGTCATAAGTTGAACATGACTTTTGCTGGAAAAACTATTAGTGATATAATTCTCAATAATAAATTTTGGAATGACTGCTTCCAAATTGTTCAAGTTGTGTCTCTCATTATTAAGTTGCTAAGAATTGTAGATGCTGATAAACCTTCTTCGGGTTATGTTTGTAAAGGCATGCAAAGTGTTAAGAATGCAATCAAGGAGATGTTTAGGAACAAAAGAAGATTATATTTGCCTTATACACAGCTCATTAAGGCTCGATGGGTAAGTACTTGAAGCGTGATCTTCATGCAGTAGCTTACTTTTTGAATTCCATGTTCTTTTGTGATGAAAAATTTATTGAGAAGAATAAGATCCTACAAGTCCTTCTTGATTTGCTTGATATAAGAAGTATTTATAATGATTCATTATAAGCATTTAATGAGATAGACATGTATCGAGATTACGAAGGCAGTTCTAGTCGACCATATGTTTTAAGGCGACAAAAACAATATAACCTAGTAAGTAATAATTTGTTCTTCACAAATTTAAATAATTATAAATGATTTCTTTGTTTAATACTTTAAAAAAACTATTATACTGATTATGTTTACCTATTTGTTCATATATGTAGATCAATAGTGGAGATTTTTTGGTTTTGATGCTCCAAATTAAGACTAGTAGCAATTCATATCCTTAGTCAAACAGCTTCTTTTTCAAGGTGTGAGCAAAATTGGAGCTTCTTTGAACATATCCATACAAATAAAAGGAATAGACTAGAGTATCAAAGACTTAGTGATCATGTGTATATTACTTATATCTTGCATTTGAAGAACATATATATAAATAATTAAATAAACTAAAGATGACATTTTATTATTACTTATATTTTTTATTTACTTATTTAGTATAATTTTATATTTGATATTACTCAAATGTTTTGTTTTAGGTTACATTACAAAATAGTCAAAACTAGAAATTATGATCTAATTGGCTATGAATGCATTGACATGCTTGATTTTTGGACTGTTGAAGAAGAAGCATCAGAGTTTGACAATGACGATATTGATATTGATAATGCTATCTATGAAAAAAATGCAATTCCAACAAATGGTGATGGTAAATAACCCAATATCCTTAACCTTTGATTAAAAAATATATAAAAGTCTCTAGTATTCTTTTTATATATGATATCATAATTAACTTTAGCACTTTGCTTGTTATTGAATTAAGTGAAAATGATGTTGGAACATTAGAACAACCATTTGTGCATTTGAAATCAATTGATGATTATGATGATGATAGTGATTTTAGTGATGATGGTCCTTTCCACTTGTTGGATTGAATGCTGATGAATATTATAATGATTAAGAAATATAATTTAAAATTTTAGATTGTTAAATTATTTTATTTTGTGATTGAAATTTAAGGATGTTGTATGACTTTTGTGATTGTGAACTTATTTAAGTTATTTTAGTTGGTTGTATTTTACTAAATTGTAATGAAATTATTTAATGATATTTCAACTTTCAACTCTCAATTTCAAGCATATTAGATTATTATTATTTATTAGTAATTTAATTGATTATTTTAATTTTAATTTAAGTAATAATTATTATATATATAATATATTAGTATTTTACACTATATATATAATATAAATTAAAAAATTTTTAAAATGTTATTTAATTAAAATTCAGTACAACCTAGTTAGATCTGTGATCCTCTGCTCCCACCAGTTCAATGACAGGTCCAATTTTAAAAGCATTGATATAAAATAAGTTTAAAATAATAAAAAATAAATGTATTGTGTGTGTGTGTGTGTGTGTGTATATATATATATAAATAATCAAAAGATTCTCAATAATATTTTAGTTAAAATATGCTTATTTCTGTATCTTATGTGGTTTCGTAGCCCCTATGCCTACGCTATGCACTGCTCCATAAACTTGTCCACTACGCCATCAATCTTTATCCTCAAGTGCTGTTGATGTAACTAAAACATGCCTTAGTTGAGCTACATAGCACCATCTGCCTTGCCATATATCTTTTCTAGTGATTCTTCATTGCTTTTGGACAGAATGCATATTTTTTAATCTTTTTATTTTTACATAGCTCTGTATTCCTTTGTTATTGTGTATAAAAAGATACTATGCAATACTCTTTCAAGTTGAATGAGAAAAACAATGAAGATGTCAATAGCAAAAAATAGTGATAGAAGCCACCCAAACAATCATAAGGACTCGGCGACAGCAACAATGAAGACTGAAGACGTCGTCTTGACAACAAGTGGGCAATCTTTCTGTCACGCCCCAATTCTGGGCACATGACCGAGGTAGGAGCATGAGGAAGTTGGTATGAAAGCATAGTTTAAGTCTACGACTAGGGATGTAAAGGTCTCTAACTGTCCATATGCACTGAAATTATGAGATTAGCTTGTGGCAGGTGCGTCCTAGAGCACATATCATGAGTGAAGTTCATAGAAACCCATCCTTGTTGCTCCATTAGCCTTCATTTATATCCAACGTGAGATGTATTTGAGAGAATATAAATTATAGAGAGTATATTCCTTCCTTAGGCTAGAGATATTTAAGGATATATAGTTCTAGCACTAGTCATAAATGAGGAATCGAGCTATAACCAAGTAGTATATGAGCTTTGGAATTTGAGGTATGCAACTTAGAGTCTCAAGGAACAAATAGAATCTTTTTATGGAATATGTACCTAATAACCTCTTATAAGTAGGAGATTTATTAGTAATTGGTTAGACGAATATAAGTCCATGATGCAAGAGAATGTCGTAAAATTAGAGATAAATTTAAGGAACATGAAATATCCACCCGCCTTTGTAGAGTGATATAACATGATGTATGAAAAACTTGGCCCAAGATAAACACTAGTGCCAAGTAAAGGGTTTGTAGACAAGGAGGGATCTCAAATATTGTTTTAGGCACCTATTCATTACTCAAATTGACCATCTGTTTCACTATTTGAGGATAGTATACTAAAGAATATTTTAAACGAAGTACTACTGAGTTTAAACAATTATTGTTAAAATTCGCTAAAAACACGGTTAAATCTTAGAATATAAACCCATTAGGAAGCATCAGTCATTATAGAGAACAAGATATAGGAAGAGGATAACCTTTTCTAAACCAAGTCATATGAGCAAGGAAACTAATATTGTATAAAAAGGACACAGTTCAACACTGAGACAATCAATAACTTAAGGGATTAATTCTATAAAACTCATGACTAGTGATTATATAAGAATGAGTAACTAGAAGATATTGCCTTCATTTAGGATTTACTTGTATATTGGCATATGGCTTATGATTATAGGCTAGGACAGTGGCCAGTTTAGGGTTCAAATACTAAAATTATAATGGTTTGGAAGTTGGTTTAGAAATTAGTGAGACCAAAAGGCATTACCAATAATTTATAATGACCTAAAGAAAATGTTAAGATTTATACAACTCATCAAAGTAGCATAGCGGAAGCGTAAGAATCCCATCACTCCCCGATTCTGGGCGCGTGACCAAAATTGGGGCGTGACACTTTTTCTATGACAATTGCCTTTTTGTTTCTTCTTCTTCTTAGCTTTTTACTTCTGGATTTTTTAAGTTTCATATAGGATTTTCTAGTTTTCTTTATGCTCCAAGTATGGCTAAGAAAGTTGAGAACCTTCCCCCTTTGGAAAAAATGGGGAAATTGTTGTTGTCACCATGCGACGACGATGCCTGTTACTAGGGCAGAGCTAGGCAGTTTTCATGGGGGTTAAAGAGATTTTTTTTCTCAACAATAAAAATTGTGGAGAAGTGAAAAATTGAAAACTTAAATATGTAAAAAAAAAGTATAAAAAACTAAAAATATAAAGGAGTTGCCTAGCCTACCGCCATATTTTTGTGGTAGTAGGCTAGCTTTTTTAATATTTTTTATTTTTTATATTAATTAATTATTTGATATGTCATATAATTTTTTGAGAAATTTTTAAAAATTTTAATTTAAAATTTTTTTTTACTTATAAATGAATAGTATCAAAAATGTATGAATGAATAGTAAATAAGATATAAACAATTTAAAAAAAAAGTTCAAAAATATTTCAAAAAATTCTTAAAAAATTCTCAAAAAAGTATATGATATAGATAATAAATTAATTCTAAAAAGTAAAAAAATTTGAGATAAAATATCAAAAAATAAAAAATCAGCACAATATTCCTTACCCTAAAATGGGGCTGTAGGGTAGTGCCCTCCAAATATAAAATATAGAAGGTATAAAGCAAATACTTTTTATTTTAAACATTATAATATCATTAAATCCATTATAATTTGACATCTATTGGACCAAAATTTCTAAACAACTCTTGAAATATCAAGAATTTCAAGTTCAATCTCACCAACAAAATATAGTACTTGCTTGCAAAGAATTAGAAGCCCAGGTTTCTTAACCTTCACAACCTCCTTTAGAATCATGACAACAAAAAGTGGGTACAATCCAAGGACGAAAGATTGCGTGCAAACAAAATTTATATGTTTCCAAAGGAATATCAAAATAAATCATTGCAAAAGATGTAGTCGTTATTGAGTAGAGTAGTAAGCAATGGTCATTTTCGCAGAAGATTGTTCCTAATTAATATGCTATTAACTCAAACATACTAAATTAATTAACACAATAAATAATAAATTATGGGGGATTGGAATAAAATTAAATTGCAAACTAAGTGAAATAAATAAATAAATTATAAATTGCAAAATCAGAAATTAGAACTTTGAAATAGAATGAGCAACATTCTCCACCTCTAGATATGAATATACCCAATAATTAGAATTTATCTTTCATTTTCTTTTGAAATTAACAACCATTAGATTATTACAATTTCAACTATCTCGATCTTTCTTTACTATATTGTTAAGCAAAACAAACTCTTCACTTAATCCATTTTCATTAAACAACCTAGAACAAGCTCTCTAAATTTAATTTAATGAAAGCAATCAATCAAGAAAAATAGGTTGATTCAAGAAACAAACACACAAGTTGATTCATTTATCTTGAGTGATATTCTCCATACAATCTTATGAAAATATTCTATAATCATTGATCACAACTGCTACTTGTGGATAGAAAATTCAAGCAATTATAGATCAAAATTCCTAACCTAGCTATTAGATAACTATCATGCTCATTTAATTGTATACTTAAACAAACAAAATAGCAATCTTTATTAACAATAAAACAAAAGAACATCAGCAATCCCAATTGAAAGATGAAAGATAAATCCTTAAATTAATTAAAATCCATGTCTAAGGTTTTGAAATCACCCTTAACTAAAAAAATAAATTTATCCACACATATTTAATAACTTCACCAAACAAATCATTAGAGAAAACAAAAAGAAGAGAAAAAGAAAGCTTAGTGCTTGGAGACTGCTATGGTAGCTTCTCATTCCTTCAACTCCTTTCTCACGTTCCTCTCACTTTCTTCAATGTTCTAGCTATCAGGTTTCGAATCTCCCCCAAAACTTTAGCAGAATCCTCTTATTTAAATTCAGAATGGAATTCGTATTGCAGTAGGTAATTACTATTTTCCTATTTCATGAGTGCTTCTATTTGTTGACTCCTCTTTATTTCCAACGTGCTGCCCAAGAAAAGAATCCCCTCATTCTTGCAATTTAGTTTAACTGCTGCGTTTTGTTGTCAAAATTGCTAATTTGAACATTTTTATTTTTATTTTATTTTATTCTTTTGCTTCCAAAATTCCTACAAAAAATAAAAGTAATAAAAACCCAAAATTATCAAAAATTAAAATATAAATATAAGAAAATTTATATAAATAATATGTAAAATTAGGCACTTATCAACATAGCATTGGGAAAGGAGGAAATTGGTCCAACTGGAATGGATTGCGTGCAAGGTTAGCTTGTTACACTGTTATGTCTTGTGACCGTGGTTTATTTTGCATGGTGCTTATTTTGTTATTTTATTTATTTCAACTTTATTATTTCTATTTTATGGTTTTAAATTTTATTATTATTTTGTTATCATCTTATTATAATATAATATGAAGTTAAAATAAATTTTTTTGTTATGAAAGATACTAAAAGATTTTAGTTAAAAATTTAAAGTCTTCTTTAAAAATTATTATTATTATGTAATGCTCTTTTAAAAAAAAAGTACCTTTTTCCCCTGCGGCATTCCCCCCCCCCAGTAACCAGAAAAACCCGAAAACTCCTCCTTCCTCCTCTTTATAACTCCGCGTCCTCCTCCCTCTAAAAAACCGAAGACCCCTCTCCAATACCCAACAATTTCCCTCAGCCCATCCTCCCTCCGTGCGACCCCGTCACTCCACTGCCCAGTCGCCGCTGGTGTGTCCACAACCGTTCGCCATTGTCCAACCGTGTAGGTGTGCGTGAGTGGCATCCTTGGTGTTTTGGTGGCTGAGTTACGGGTAGTTCAGGTCCTCCTCTGTGAAGGTGAGTTTCTAACAATTTTTCCTCTGAAAACAACCAAATTGAAGAGGATGGCAAATTCAAGAATTGATTTTCTTAGTTAAAACAAATTTTTCAAGAAATAGACAAACAATTTCCATCTCTGCAATGTGGATGACCGTGAGAGAGGGGAGCCATTTTTCTCCCTTTCAATACCATTCTTCTTGTGGTTAAATTGTCTGCATGAT
>JASKGM010006217.1:4056-43329 GCA_034509205.1 Ceratonia siliqua
GCTCTAATTTCAAACTCTTGCTTGGTTACTTGATTTCTTTTGATGATAGGTATTTTTCAAACTGATGTCCTAACTTTTACCTAAGTTGCCTTTTGGGTTTTTGATTTGGCGGGTTTCTTTTTCTCTCTTTTTTTTTTCCATTTATTTCTTTTTTGTGTTCTTTTTTGCATGAATCAAGATTCACTAACTTTGCTAGGTTTTGCAAATTCTCATTTTTTTTTTTGCCCTTTCGGGCTACCATAATTCTGAGCTCCCTCTCTCTTTTTTTGTTTTTCCTATTTCCATAAACATATTTTTTTTATTTCCTCATTGTGGGGACTTATCCTTTTTTCTAATGACTCAAATATTTGTGTAAAATTTTTCAATGTTCCATTATCCTTCTCTTCAAAGTCGCAAATGTTCATGTCCCTTTCAATATGGGAATCAAAGAACGGAGGCTATAGAATCTCTTGATTGTGAGGAAATTGAGAGGGAATAATTTCCCTAAATGAGGGAATTAAGAAGACAAACAAGAATATATAGAAAAGCGAGAGCATTGCAAACGAAGAAATGAACAAAACATTAAATTGCAAATTTTTATTCAAAGTATAAGATACGGTCCACATTTAATAAAAGTCAAATGCTTGGATTTCAACCAAGTAAGTTAAAACTGAAAGTAAACATCACTCAAGAGTATAAGCATTATGAATTGGCTCTGCACCATAGTTGCCGAGAAGTTAATCTCCTTGATTCGATTCAACAATCTTGCTTCTCATCTTCTTCCTAAACATCTACAGGGCCATCTCCTTCATGGGTGGACAAATGATTAGTATTTATATTCAAACGATCGTGGTTCAACTTGATGGTTCCATGCTTGAGTAGCTTCAAAACTTACCTCTTGAATGCCCTACAATCCTCTGTTGAATGGTCAGTAACATCAAAGTGATATGCACATCATGCGTTGGAATTGAACTGAGCAGGGTAAGGAGACTGACACGGTTTGATCGGCGTCGGGTTTATCAAGTGGCCTTCAAGCAGTTTCTTATAAAGGTCGATTTTGGACATTAGAAAGTTGGAGAACTACTCAGTGTTTTGTGGTGGCTTATTTGGTGGATGGTTGGATGGAGGATTGTTCTATGAGGTGATGCCTGCAATCACGGGTTACTTGGTGGAGTTGGTTAAAGGTGGGTTGGTAAGTGTGTGGTTTGTTTTGGTAGTAAGGCTGCGGAGTAAGCTGAGTGAAATTTTGTGGTGGTTAGACTATCCCTTTACTTTTCGAACTGTTGCCCACTAAATTGATTAGCTATGACATCTACTCATGTAACTAATTCATGCAATGCTCTAACCCCTGTATTCCTAATTGTTTGACGCTTCAGTTTTAATGGCATTAGATCTTGTGTATGTCCCTAAGAGAAATTGGGAATGTTTGGTTAGAGCCTTCCTTGCAAGTGCAATGGTGTGATTTTATTTTTTTCGTTAAAATAAAACAAATCAATTTTTTATTTTTAGTGTGAAACTTATCATTTGTGGCTTAGTGCCGCTTTTTGAATCATTGAACCCTTTGATGTGCGAAAATTAGCATTGAGGATTTCATCCTCACCCGTGCCCCTATTGAGAGTATAATACTCCACAAAGAAGAGCATAATTAACAATGTCCCAAGGAGATATAAAAATCGTCACATGGGTATTGTCTAACTGAAAAAAGAGTACACTTAATTTGTGTGAAAGAAAGACATATTTAAGTTTATCCTTAATGCCAATCTCTTTGGTTTCAAAAACTCAAGGACGTTGATGTAAAACGCTAAAATAGTAAAGGAAAATGACAATGTTCGAAAGCAATGTAAGGTGATGCCATGAAAAACTCTTATTATTATTACTTTTTTCTGTTTTTGTAAAATAACATAATGGGGTGAGTACAACAAGTAAAGGAATGATAAAGAAAGAAAATGGGGATTGCCATTTTGAAAACGAGGCAGAGCGATGTCATGAAAAACTATTTTTATGATTTTTTATTTTTGATTTTGATTATTTTTTTCTAAAATGATGCAATGTGGTAGACTAAAAGAGAAAAAAGGGAAGAGAAGGGAGAGAAAGAGACCACGCTCTTTGTTGCCTTATTTAGGTTGGCTTTTAGGGTAAATGAACCTATCATAAGTGGTCAAGTCCTAGCTATAAGGTAACTTTTAGGGTTTAATTTAACAGTGCATTGACTTTATGGTAGGTCTAAGATCCTCATAAGAATTGGCCTTGGAACAGACTGCCATCATCGAAGTAGAGAGGATCTCGACTTCCCAGCTTAATTGCTTGGTAGGACAAAGTCTCCATATGAACTAACTAAGTAAGTGAGTTAACAATCTAGGTGGAGGCTTTCATGAATACCTAGGAGAAAGAATCCCACTGGGCATCACTACGCCACATCCATTTCTCACCTAGAGTTCACACAAACCCGGGTATAGGACCCAAATGTGTGTGCAAGAATTATGTATGAAGAGCATACAAACCTTAACCCTAATTGCTCTACCTAACAACAGCCCCAAAACAGTAGAATAAAGTAGGTAAAGATCATTTACCCTAGGGCCTAAAGAAAATATCTTGAATTAAGTCATCTACCCTAGGGTTCCAACAGAGCATGCCATTTATGGAATGCTATTAAACAATCACACACAGAATTGCAAAGAAACAGTTAAGCACAATTACCAAAGCAACTAATGCATATATTTGCAACATGCTAAAACAATGAAACAATTGTAAGAACAAAGAGGGATGGCTCAAAATAATACATCAAACTCGTACAAAGCATAAACAATCCATAAAGGGCATAATTCCTCAACTATCCCTAGTGAAGTCACCAAATTGTCACAATGTGATGGCTTGGAAAAGCCATTCGTCATGACCTTAAGACGACAAAAGAGAAAACGCGAAAATTAAAAAACGAAATCACCACCAATTAATTAGAAAGATAATTAGGATCCTTAAAAAACCAAACATTGGTCCTTAAAACCAAAGAATGTGTTCGGAAGTCTAATTACGAGTAGAAAAGCTATAAGGTAGCTTCTAGGGTAAATTTAATAGGGCATTGGCTTCATGGTAGGTCTATGATCTTAACAAGAATTGACCTTAGAACAGACTGCCCTTATTGAAGTAGTGAGGATCTCGACTTCCCAGCTTAATTGCATAGGTGAACAAAGCCTTCATATGAATAATCTAAGTCAGTTAACAATCTAAGCGGATGCTTTTATGAATACCTGGGAGAAAGAATCTCACTGGGCATCACTATGCCACCTCCATTTCTCACCTACAGTTCACACAGATCCGAGTATATGGTCCAAATGTGTGTGCAAGAGTTGTGAATGGTGCACAATGTGTGTGAAGTGTAAACAAACCTTAACCCTAGTTGATCTACCCAACAACACCTTCAAAACAGTAGAATAAAGCAGTTAAAAGTAATCAACCCTAGGGTGTAACCAAAATATTATGAGTTAAGTGATCTACCCTAAGGTTCCAACAAAGCATGTCATTTATGGAAAGAAATTAAACAATCACACATAGAACAAAATTGCAGTAAAATAGTTAAGCACAATTACCAAAGCAACTTGAGAAGGAGGGGTAAAAATAATACATCAAACTCTAACAAAACACAAACAACCCATAAAGGGTTTGACTTTCCAACTATCCTCATTGGAATCCCCAAACTATCACAATCATTTCACTTGACCTCTCAAGATAGGTTCATTTACCCTAAAAGCCAACCTAAAAAGGGCAACAAAGAGCGTGCTCTCTTTCTCTATCTTCTCTTCCCATTTTTCTCGTTTAGTCTACCACATTGCATCATTTTAAAAAAAAATAAAAAAAATAAAAAATGAGAAAAAGAGAAAGAGTTTTTCATGACATTACATTTCATCGTTTTCAAAATGGCAATCTCCATTTTCTTTTTTTTATCATTCCTTTCTCTCGTTGTGACAATTTTTAAACGCAAAGAGATTTTGGCATTCAGAATAGACTCAAATATGTCTTTCTTACGCCCAAATTAAGTGCATTCTTTTTTCAGTTAGGCAATACCCATGTTATGATTTTTATATCTCCTTAGGACTTTGTTAACTATGAAAAGTAGAGAGATAGAGAGAAGTCCTAATGTGAGAATATGTGTAAATGAGTAAGTCACTTACTAGATCTTAATATGTATATAGGAAATAATGGGTTAATGGGTTGACATATTACAAGGCCTAATCTTAAGTATATAGATGAAACTAATACTCCCCCTCAAACTAGAGCATATTAGTTATATGCACCAAGCTTGTTACAAAGAAACCTAATATAAGACTCTAACAGACTTCATAAACACATTTGCTAGTTAATTTGCTAAATTGACAAAACTAGTAGCAATGCACCCTGATGAGATCTTTTTCTACATGAAATGACAATCAACTTCAATGTGTTTAGTCCGCTCATGAAACACTGTATTAGAGGCGATATGTAAAGTTGTTTGGTTATCGCAAATGAGTTGCATCTGCGTTACTTCGCCAAACTTCAACTCTTGAAGAAGTTGATTCAACCATATGATTTCACACGTGGCTAATGCCATGGCTCGATATTTAGCCTTTGCACTTAACCTAGCAACCACATCTTGTTTCTTATTCTTCCAAGATACCAAATTACCACCAACAAGAACACTATATCCTGAAGTAGATCGCCATTTGATGGATAACCTGCTTAATCGGTATCAGAATACTTGATGATTTGGGTATGGCCCTTATCTTCATATAACAACCCTTGACTTTGTGCTCTTTTTATATATCTAAGAATACGTATCACTTATCCCAATGACTATCACACAAAGACTATAGAAATTGATTAACCGTACTGACCGCAAAAGAAATATCTAGTCTAATGATTGTGAGATAATTGAGTATCACAATCCGTCTTCGGTATTGACTAGGATATACCAAGGGCTCCCCCTATCCTGGTAAGAGTTTAACATTTAGATCCATAAGAGTTTCAACAGGTTGACAATCTAGCATGGCAATCTCTTCAAGGATATCCAGTGCATATTTCCTCTGGGAGATAACAATACTACTGTTAGATTGAGCTACCTCAATGCTAAGAAAATACTTGAAATTACCCAAATCCTTAGTCTGGAAATTATGAAATATATGAGACTTCAAACAAACAATGTCATCCTGATCATTCCCGATGATGACTATATCATCTACATACACCACCAAATAAGTACACTTGCCATCGGATGAATGGCAATAGAAAATAGAATAATAAGCCTCACTGCAGATCATGCCAAACTCCTGAACAACAGTATTAAATCTCCTAGTTAAACACATGAAGATTGTTTTAACCCATAAAAGGAGTAGCGAAGCCTACATACATGGTCAGACTCACTCTGAGCAACAAAGCCAAGTGGTTGCTCCATATAAACTTCCTCCTGAAGTTCATCATGTAGAAAAGCATTGTTGATGTCAAGTTGATAGAGAAGCCAGTGACGCATGGCCGCCAGAGAAATGAACAAGCGAACAGAGGCCATTTTAGCCAAGGGAAAAACAGTGTCACTATAATCTAGCCAATAAATAAGAGTATAGAATTAAGCAACCAAATGGGCTTGTAGATGATCAAACCTGTCCATCAGGGTCAAATCCCAAGTGCCATTAGAATACAAAGCAGTCATCTCATCAACCATGCCCTGGCGCCACCTTGCATCTGAAAGAGCATCACGAGTAGTTTTAGGAATAGAAATAGTGGATAAAGAGGAAATAAAGGCATAATACGGTGACAATAAACGATGATAAGCTAGAAAGGTATATATAGGATGAGGACTCCAAGTAGAATGATTACCTTTCTGAAAAGGCATAAGTGGCAGGTTCGTGGTAGGTGGAGAAGCTAGCATAGGAGGCGAGTCATCGGGAATATCAACAGTGCCTGCAGGAGAAGAAGGGTACGGACGACCGTGGTATACTTGGAGGGGACGATCAGTGATTGGAGGTGGAGTAGACTCAACAGAAGCAATAAGAGGTCCAAGTTAAGGAATAGGAAGGGCATTAGAAATAACAGTACACTTGATAATAAATGGTGAAAAGAAAGAGGAAGACTCAAAGAAAGTCACATCTACTGTGAAGAAATAAAGCTGAACATTAGGAGAATAACATTGATATCCTTTCTAAAGACGAAAATAACCTAGGAAGATGCACTTGATGGACCGAGGAGAAAATTTGTCTTGCCCATGCTATAAATTATGAACAAAACAAGTGTAGCCAAAGATACGAGGTGGGATAACATAAACCTATTAAGTTGGAAACAAAAGAGAGTGAAGAATTTCATGCTACAGAACTGAAGAAGGCACGTGGTTAATTAAAAAATGCAGTAAGAACAGCATTAGCCCAAAAACGAAAAGGAACATAATGATGAAGTAAGAGAGTGCGAGCAATTTCAATAAAGTGTCAATTTTTACATTCAGCCATCCCATTTTGTTAATAGGTATGAACATAATATGACTGATGAAGAATACCTTATAAAGGCATAAAAGTATCGAAAGGAGCAGAAAAGTATTCATGGACATTATCATTGCGTAAAGCACGAATAGAGGTATTAAAGTGAATTTTGATTTCAACACAAAATTTCGTAAATATAGCTTTCATTAAAAATAGCCAAGTACAATGAGAATAGTCATCAATGCAAGTAACTAATCTTAAAAAAGAAGTGATATGACTAGGACCCTAAACATTAGAGTGAACAAGCTCAAAAGGGGATGAAGTCCCGATTATTGTCACGCTTTAGAAACAAAGTGCGGGACTATTTTCCAAGCTGACATAACTCACAATCTAAAGTATACATATTTGAAAGACGGGGAACCATCCAGTGGAGTTTCGATAGGCTAGGATGCCACAAACGGCTATGAAGAATGGCAGGTGACTCTGTGAAAATGTAGGCAAGTGGCGATGGGGGCAAAGTGAGGTGATAGAACCCTTAGGACTTATGCCCTATGCCAATCATCTGTCCTGTACCCCGGTCTTGCACAATAATAGAATTGTCAGCAAAGGTAACTGAACAATTAAGGGTACGAGTTAATCTGCTGACAAAAATAAGATTAAAAGGACAGCCAAGAACATCAAGAACATAGTTTAGAGGCAAGGAAAGAGTCGGTTAGGCTTGCCCAATGCCTTTAGCAATTGATTTGGAACCATTTGCAAGGGTAAAAAAGGAAGGCAACCAGAACTGGTAATATAAGAGATAAGACGACGGTTACCAGAGATGTGATCAGAGGCACCAGAATCTAGAACCCAAGGTCCGAGGGTAGGAGACTGAGCAAGACATGTAACAAAAAGACTAGTATGAGCAACGAAGGCAACAGATGTGGATGGCTATTGAGCTACAACATGGCAAGCATATTTTTCATAATCAGCTCTAGTCAATACAAGAGAAGATCCTGGTTGAGGCGAGGACTGTCCATCTGATGAATCAGGTACATTAGCAATATGAGCAATATTGGTAGTATGAGGTGGATGACCATGCACCTTATAACATTAGTCTCTAGCATCGCCCCACTTTTGATAATAATTACATTTAGGTCTTCTTTTTTGAGAATTATTATGATAATTATTCTGTCATCTGCCCTGTTCCCCCTGGTGGTGGTTTGTGATGCCAACACTTAAGATTTGACAATTTGGACTAAGGAGTTGGTAGGTACTACTTCTAGAGAAGAAACCCAAAGCAACTGAGCATATACATCTCCCAAATAGGGTATAGTAGGACTAGCCAAAATTTGGTCACTAACAAGAGCAAGATCAAGGCGAATGGTAGTCAATCCCAGTACCATAAAGATTTGATCTCATTGCTCTAATTGCTTGTCAATAGTATCAGCAACAGGAATAAGGGAATTAAATTCCTCCTTGAGAGATTCGAGCACACTAATAAATTCAGATATATTCATATCTTGTTGCTTCAGGGAAACCATGTTTGAAACAACCATATAGAAACACTAAATATCATTAGTGTAAAGAGTTTTGGCCTTAGCCTAGAGTTGTTGATAGTTTTATATGCCTTATAAATGGGATAAAGTTTAGGCTCAATAGACTGCCACAATAAATACATAAGAAAGCATAAGTTTTCTTCTAAGCAACTCTTAGAATCAAGTATATTATCAATGATGGTGACTCAGTGATCTTCAACCCCTTGTCTCATAAACCATAATTCAACTGAAGCAGCCCAAGACATATAATTGGCACTTCCATAAAGTTTTTCAGTAGTAATAACAGGAGACAAAGTGAAAATAGGGGTGAAGTTATCCAATTTGATGACCAAAGTGATTGAAAAAACGAAATTTGTCATGATTTGGATGGAAGGCAGCTCTAATAAACTTGAAATAAGGTTGTAGACAACTGAAAATGCTTGAAAGAAGTGCAAAAGGAAATCAAAACGATCTAGGCAGCAAAAGACAAATCACGTGGAGGCGCTTGCTGTAGCTGCCAGTGACCAGATTCTGATGACAAGCCGATTGCCGCGTCTGAGGCTAACGACGATGGTGTTGTCATCAAATACTCACCGGAAAGGGCAAATTGGAATTTCAAAGCGTCGTTGGACAGTGGGCACTCGGACGGCGTGTGGAACAGAGTTGAGTGGAGCAATTTGAGGGTTATACCTGTGGGAGCTCTTCGATCATGGTGGCATGGTCAAAAATGGCAACAGACACCGAGAATGGAACTGACTTGATTTGACAGACATGATGGCTTAAGGTTTTATTGTCATTGGCACTCACACACTTGAAACTTAGGGTTTTCTCTCCCCTTGCTCTGATACCATGTGAAAAGTAGAGAGATAGAGAGAAATCCTTATGTGAGAATGTGTGTAAGAGAGTCACTCACTTACTAGAGCTTGATATATATATATATAGAAATAATGGGCCAATGGGCCTATATATTACAAGGCCTAATCCTACGTATATACAGGAAACTAACATTAACCATGCTCTTCTTTGTGGAGTATTATACTCTCAATAGAGGCATGGGTGAGGATGAAATCCTTAATACTAATCTTTGCACATCAAAGGGTTTAATGATTCCATGAACGACACTAAGCCATTAATGGTAAGTTTACGCTAAAAATAGTAAAAAATGATTTGTTTTATTTCAACAGAAAAATAAAATCACACCACTGCACTTGCAAGGAAGGCTTTGACCAAATGTTTTGAATTTCTCCAAGGGACACACACAAGATCTATGGCCATGTCAACTGAAGCTTCAAATCCTGAAAGAATATAGAGGTTAGAGCATGAATTAGTTATATGAACAGATGTCACAGCTAACAAGTTTAGTGGCCGATAGTCCAAAAAGTAAAGGGAGAGTTTAGCCACCACAGAATTTCACCTACCCTACTCCTCAGCCTTACTACCAAAATAGGCCACTCGCTTACCAAACCACTTTTAAACTAGCTTCACCAAGTAACCCCGATTTCAGGTGTCACCTCACAAGCCAAATCCTCTATTCAACTATCCACCAAATGCACCCCAAAATACTGAGCCGTTCCCTAACTCTTAAATGTCCAAAACTAGCCTCTATAAGAAGCTACTTGATGGACACCTGATAAGCCCAATGCCGGTCAAACCATGTCAATTACCTTACCCTGCTTGGTTCGATCCCAAGACACGATGTACATATCACTTTGATGTTGTTGGCCATTCAATTGAGGATTACAGGGCATTCAAGAGGCAAGTTCTGAAACTACTCAAGCATGGAGCCATCAAGTTAGACCATGATGTTTTGAATATAAATACTAATCCATTGCCCATGCATGGAGGAGATGGCCCCGTAGATGTTTAGGAAGAAAATCAAAAGTAAGATTGTTGAATCAACCCGGATCAAGGAGACCAGCTTCTCGGTAACTGTGGTGTAGAGTCGATTCACAATGATTACACTTTTGAGAGATGTTTAGTTTAAGTTTTAACTCACTTGATTGAAGTCTAAATCCATTTGACTTTTATTAATTGTGGACCTTATCTTATTCTTTGAATGAAAATTGGCAATTCAATGTTTTGTTCATTTCTTCGTTTGCAATGCTGTTAATTCTTTAAATATTCTTGTTTGTTTCCTCAGTTATCTCATTCAGGTAAATTATTCCCTCTCAATTTTCTCACAATTAGGAGAATTTTCAGCATCTGTTCTTTGATTTTTATTTTGAAATGGATATGAACATTTGTGACTTTGAAGAGAAGGATAATGGAACAATGAAAAATTTTGCAAAAATATTTGAGTCATTTTAAAAAAGGTTAAATACCCACAATAATTTTCAAAAATATTTAAGGCATCAGAAAAAGAAATAAGACCCCACAATGAGGAAATAGAAAAATATGAATATGGAAACAGGAAAAAGAACAACGAAAAAAGCTCGGAATTATGGTAGCTCAAAAGTGTGGAACAATGAGTGTACAAAAGCTAGCAAAGCTAGTGAATCTTGGTTTAGGCAGAGAAATGAAAGAGAAAAAGAAGCCCAATACGTTGAAAATGGCGGCTTAAGCAAAAGTTATAGCATTCTTTAGAAAGACCTATCATAAAAAAAAATCAAGTAACTAAGCAAGAGCTTGAAAATATAACAATAATACGAACTCCCACTATTTTTCATATAAGTGCATGGATCAACAACATTTTCTTTGAAGCAAAGAAAACTCATAGTTTCATTAAATTTCATATACCACTACCTAAAAGCCTGTTTTAATCTGTAAATTGATCTTTTCAATTTACACACTAGGTGTTCTTCACCTTGCTTTTTGAAACCTTATGGTTGACTCATACACATTTTCAAATAATTCTTCATTCAGAAAAGCAGTTTTAACATCATCTGATAGAGTTCTAAATCAAAATGTGCCATTAATGCCATGACAAACCTCAAGGAATCTTTAGTGGAGACTAAAGAGAAGACTTCATTATAATCAACACCTTCTCTCTGGCTATAACATTTTGCAACAAGTTTAGCTTTATATCTCTTAATTTGACCCTTAGCATCACGTTTAGTCTTGAAGACCTATTTATACCCAATTGTTTTACAACCAACAAGCAATTCAAGTAAATCCCAAACATCATTTTTCTGCATAGAGGATAACTCATTCTCCATAACAGCCAACCATTTAGGCCCACAAGAAGTAAAATTAGCTTGTTGGAAGGTAACAGGATCAAATTCCTTCCCAATATCAAAATCATGCTCATGTAAAAATCTAACAAAATCCTTATACTAAATGGGCTTAGGAATTCTCTCAGATCTCCTCAGAGGAGCAACTGGAATTTCTTCTTCATTGGCGGCTGGATTTGAAGTTTGAGGAGAATCCAAAACTTCATTATCCATAGTTTCACTGTCAATTACACCTCTCATTGAAGTTGGGATAATAAGTACGAATGCCATAATATACTCCTCCTAAAACTTAATATCATGCGGTTTTACTATACAACTCATCCTCCAAATAAATAGCATGATTGGATTCAATAATCCTAGCACTATGAGAAGGACAATAGAACCTATAACCTTTTGATCTAACATAATAGCCAATGAAATACCCGCTAACAGTATTGGATTCAAGCTTCTTTAATTGTGGGTTGTAACATCTCACCTCTGCTTTGCAACCTCAAACACAAAAATGTTGTAAGTTAGGTTTTACCTTTAAACAATTCATAAGGAGTCTTGGGAACAAATTTGCTAGGCACATGATTCAAAATATACATTGATGTCCTCAATGTTTCTCCCCACAGCAATTCTGGCAAGGTGGAATGACTAAGCATGGATTCTTGGAATATCGGCATTCTCAGTTTTGGTCCCATGAGACTTTCCCATCTGAACCCTATATGGCTTAACTGTTTGAGCACCCTTCTTTTTGAACTAAGGCGTAGAAGTAGAACTCATTGTTCTTTACCCTTCTGGCCCTTGAAAGGTTTCTTTTCATTTTTACTCCTGGAGTCATGAGAAACCATTTGAACATTATGTGCTTTCTCCTTTTTAATTCTCTCTTCTTCTTGTATGAGAATAGAAATTAAGTCATCAATACTCCACTCATCCTTCTGAGCATTGTATATGGTTCTCAACACATTAAACTAAGATGGGAGATATTCAAGAATTTGAAAGACAATATATTCCTCTCCCAAGTCCATTTTCATGGACTTTAGTTTTTATGCTAATTTATGAACTTCATCACGTGTTCACGTACACCACTAATACGATCATATTTAGTGTTGGACATTAAAGAAATATAATGTTGCTTTTCATTCTTATCAAAACTTCACAAACATTAGTGAGAGAAATGCTATCTTTAACATTTTCAGGCATGTAACGTTGGGCCAACATAAGACCCACCCTATTGGAATGCAGCCATTTTTCATGTTTGTTTTCAATTTCCTTTTTGCTCAGAAAGAGAAATATTCGTAGCAAGGACAGAATACTCTTTCTCTCTCATTACTAGATCTAGATTTGAAATAGTCAGATATAACTTCAAATAACCAATCCACTATTTATAGTTGGACCAATTTGATGTCTAAAAATTTAACACTGCCCACTTCAATAGGCATATTTGCTACTAAAGCACACAATGGGAGATTTAGCTCAAATGTTAAAATAAAAAGTCAACAATATATTGCACGTATCAGACAACTGTCAAAACACAATGAAGTCCCTATGTCATAACAATCCTAGCTAGGGGTCCTAAAATATTGCCTTAAAGTGTTGAATTTGATAACATTTTAGTTTTTGGCATAAATAAATTTAGTGATAAAGCCATTTTAGTGTGTATTGAATCAAATCTAGTTGATGTGCCTTCTAATACTTAGTGGCTAGATACTGGTTATACTATTCATATTACCATTTATTATAGGTGTTCAAAAGGAAAAGGAAGTCAAATGATGGGGAATTAAGTATAACTATGGCTAATAGGATAAAAGTTGAAGCATCATTTATAGATGTTTCTTTGAATTTGACATATTGTCATGTTTTGGAGTTGAAGGATATTGTTTATGTTTTTTCCACGAGAAGGAATTTAATCTTTGTTTTTGTTTTGGATGAATGTGGATACTCTTTCAATTTCAGTAATGGAAAAGTTTCTTTGTTTTATAATTCTGTTGTGGTTGGCTCTAGTGTTTTGAGTGATGGTTTATACATGTTGAATGTTGATCCTTTATCTATCAATGATTGTTGTTCTGCTGTTAATAATGTTGTTGGGAAAAGCATGGTAGAGTTGCTGAAAACTCCTTCATGCTTTGGCATAGACGTCTAGGTCATATTTCTAGGGAAAGAATGGAGAGATTAATCAAGGAAGGTGTTCTACATAATTTAGATTTTTTCATTTTGAAAATTGCATTGATTGTGTCAAGGGAAAATGTAATGCAAAATCATGTAAAGGTAAAGTTGTCAAAAGCACTAAAATTTTGTCATCAACAGTATGCTTATGTCAAAGGGTACATGGTGCATATTAGTTGCAATATAAGAATCAATGCCTGCGGAATTTGAAAAACTCAAGCTGGGACAATTTTGTTTGCTTGGTTTTGCTTCTCTGCATCGTGCTTCAATAAAAGAGTTTTGTTCATTTAGAAAACTTAAAGAATCTTGTATTCTATCTTCTAAACATGCTCGCTTCAATAAAAGGGTTTTATTTATCTAATAGATTTCAAGGGTTTTATGGTCCCTTTTTCTTCTCAGCACACTTGCTTCAATAAAAGATATTCATTCATCTAATAGACTTCATCTTTAATATATTTTTTGGATAAGATTTGAGTAGATTAACAAAGACTAAATTGAATATCACTCCTTATTGTTTCATTGTTAATCAATTGTGCATTACGAGAACCAAGAACTTAGTAGTGCTTGTTGATTCTCATCACCAACAGTTATAACAATTTCGTGTACATGTGAAGAACAATATATGACATTTATTGTAATGCCTATTTTTTATAAAATCCTTTTTACCCATATTTTTCTTAGGAAATTACATCTAATCTAAATTTTGTTGATTTGAAAATGAATGTTTCTTATTGAGTAAAATTTTCTTCAACTTTTATATAATTTTAATAGTGGTAATAACGAGGAGAGGGACTAGTTGAAAGTGAAATATTTTGGAACCTAAATATTTGCTCTAAAGTAATTCAAATAAAGATTAGTTTGTACTTGTAAATTGAAGATAAAAAATTTAGTATCAATTATTAGATCTTTCTTAGAAATTTTGACAATTTTACTAGAGATTCCCCTTTAGTTTTTATTTTTATAAAAATAAATATGTGGCACTTTCTAGTCCTCTACAGTAGAAGCCAGTAACACCAGCACCTAGCAAATATTGCAGAAAAATATCTGGGATTTTTTGCAGAAACTCTAGAAGATCTCTATGTGTCGATAGGAACTGCTCGTCCTTTATAACCATCATCTTTTCTACAGACTACACCCAGATATTCATCCTTTCAACACCCCTGTTGTACTCTGCTTCCTCAGATAATATCCCTTCCCTTCCTACACAGCTTTTCCTTTATCCCCCGTAGTTCTTTGCTGTTCTAGGAGAATCGTTCTAACTGAAAGATTTCTCTGCAACGTTGATTAGCTCCAATAGATGTCCAACAGTTCTTCACGAGTATCAGATGCTTGTTCCTTTAGGTTTCTCAATGAAGCTTATGGTAGTTATTGATCTGCCAAAAATTATTGACAAACTTCGTCAAGAAATGTACGAGTGCATCGAGAATGATTTATTGGGTTCTCTCAAAGTTGGGATTCACGGTATAGCTCCATACAAGTCAAAGGGCATCAGAACTTTCAGTTTATTGACTTTGAGTTTAACTTTTCTTATTATCTATGTCATTATTGTTTTTTTCTTATAGAAGCTTCTTGTATGATATATTATACTTTCTTCTATGAATTTTATATTATTTAAAAGGTTGATATGAGTTTTGATTAATCTAAATGAAAAAATTCCATGCTTTGTGAATTATTCTTGTCAATATGATAGTTTGTGTAATTATTGATATGTGGAAGTTTTTCATCCTGATGGTAATGAATTGTGAGTGGATATACTTGCTTTTGGATGCCTGAACTTTTATGATTTAATTATTGTTAATTGAAAGTTGATTTAAAATCATAAAGTGAAAGTATTATGTGTTACTTGAAGTGATGCAAGTAAATATTGTGCTTTATAAAATGAGTTTATTCAAAGTTGAGATATAGTTTGTGGAAAGTGCTTTGAAATCAGATGGTGGGAGTTTGATTTGAATATATTATTGTGAAACTGTTATCTGATTATTTGAAGGAAGATTTAACAATGTTATGGTAAGTGCCTTAAGATTTCTAGATGAATCTATTTTGAGATTCATGGTGGAGATTTGATTCTCCTTGGTTGAGTTGAGAATCCCAGCGGAGTATCCCCTTCGGTTGAGTTGGAAATCCCGAAGGAGGCTTGTAGAATCACTTTCTTCTTGGTTGAGTAGGGAATCCCAGAAAAGCCTCCCTTCGGTTGAGTAGGGAATCATGAACGCGAAAATTTTGATTTCCTCTTTGGTTGAATCAGTTTCGAAGATGG
This sequence comes from Ceratonia siliqua, assembly GCA_034509205.1. Lineage (NCBI taxonomy): Eukaryota > Viridiplantae > Streptophyta > Magnoliopsida > Fabales > Fabaceae > Ceratonia > Ceratonia siliqua. The sequence goes on from JASKGM010006217.1 coordinate 19,562, forward strand.
ATAGTTGGGTTCTTCCATAGAACTTTTATGGATCCTGGTAATATATAAATATAATGGTTGTTTCATTAAATGGAACATAAATACATGGAAATGGTTTACGTTAGATTTTAAAATGACATATTGTTTCCTTGTTTGTATAACATTGTTTCCTTACTTGTAATTCATTTTTATGTTACTTGACTGATTTTAGAATTGAAATGGGATGATAATTACATGGAGGTATAGTGTAGATCGAGGGAGAAAATGCACAAACAGCAAGAAAAAGAGCGAGAAATAGAAGAACAGAAGAATATGAACAGTACTAGGGATATCTCAATCAAGGAGTACTCCCTGACTTTCTGATATATTATCTCAAAACACAATATAAGGCAATACATATACTATAGCTCTAGAAATATGAGCATGTGAGTAGCATATGATAACTTAAATGAGAAATAGAATATAACACATAGGGTGCATGTCTTGGATTAGTATAGCCCTGATGCCTATGCCTAAGGAATCTGTCTCAACAATGAAAGGGCTGTCAAAATTGGGAAGTGCTAAGATAGAGGCCTGGGTCATAAGCTACTTCAGATGATGAAAGGAGTTCTCGGCTTCTTTAGACCACTAGAATGCATCCTTCTATAACAAAGAAGTTAATGGTGCTGCGAGTGTGGCATAATGTTTCACAAAGCGCTACCAGTGAGGCCAAGAAAACTTCGAAGTTGGTGAATTGTAGTGGGCACTGGCCAATGAACAATGGCATGAACCATAAAATATTCGAGCTTAACTATAGCAGCGGAAACTATATGGCCAAGGTACTCAATGTGAAATTGAGCAAATTGGCACTTTTTGCACTTTACAAACCAATGATGATCCTACAAACATCCAAGAACCACATGCAAGTGATTTACATGATGAAGTACTATATTCCAATATATCATAGAAGAAAATGATGACAAAGCACTGCAAATAAGGATTGAACAGACTGTTCATGGTTGCCTGAAAACTTAAGGGGGCGTTCATCAGCCCAAAGGACATTACTACAAATTCATAGTGTCCTTCATGGGTATGGAACACCGTCTTATGAATATCCCCAGAAGCTATTCTGATTTGGTGATAACCCGTCCTGAGATCAATCTTCAAAAAGATAGTAGCACCAAATAATTCATCAAATAGTTCATCTATTGTTAGAATGGGAAACTTATCAGGGATTGTAATGTGATTTAGAGCCCTATAATCCACGCAGAATCTCTAAGTCCCGTCCTTCTTGATGAGTAAAACTGGTGAAGAGTAAGGACTTTTGCTAGGGTGAATAACCCCTGAACTCATCATTTCAGCCACAAGTTTTTCAATCTCAGTTTTATGGAAATGGGGATAGCAATATGGCTTAACACTAATTGGTTTGGCGCCTAGTTCAACATGGATTTGATGGTCATGCTCACGGATAGGAGGTAATTCAACTGGTTGGTCGAAGATAGCTTGATGTTGGTGTAGTGTTTCATGTATCTTTTCATTTAATTCAGCTAATTCATACTCTATTTAAGAATGAACTTGCTCTATTGCCATTAATTGATAACAACTGATTATGGAATCAGTGGCACATAGTCTCTTTAATTGATTGCAATGAATAAGCTTTGGACATATTGGTGCATGTCCTTGAAGTTCCACTTGCTTTCCATTCCAGTCAAAGAACATAGCCAAAGTTTTGTAATCTGTCATAACAAGGCCTAATTATTATAGCCACTGGACTCCCAAAACAACATCTGCCCCTCGAATAGGCAACACATAATAGTTAACTACAAATGTATGTTGCTGAATGTGAAGTGCTAGTTGTGGACAACACCTATTGCAAGCTAGTGATTCCTTGTTTCCCACTAATACTAAGAAATGTCTTGAAGATAATATCGATATTTACAAGTGTTGTACTAACCTTTCTTGGATGAAATTGTGAGTGGATCCTCCATCAATAAGGACCTGCACTTTATGCCCTAAAATTGTGCCTATGAATCTCAAAGTGCGAGGAACATATTATCTTGTCATAGCGTGGAAGCTAATGGTAGGAGACACTTCTTCCTCAAGCTACCCGTACTCCTTAGTCTCTTCAATTTGAAGTAACTGCTCCTCTCCATGACAATCTTCATCATCTAGCATGAAGACAAAGAGCTTGGCCTTACATTTGTGACATCTACTAAATTTTTCATCACAACTGTAACACAGGTTTCTCTCTGCGTTCAAGCATTTCATTCGTGGTAACTTCTTAATTGGAATGCTCGAGCTCTTCACATTGATTCTAGAATTATTTGGATTGCTTTTTGGTGTAGGTAGCAATGGAGGATTTTTGGAAAGTTTCAATGGAGGTACCAAGGTCTATCTTGTTACAATATTTCGAATATCCTGATCATTACATTTATCTTCCATTAGCTTAACCAGATTGAAAGATTGTATAAGCATCCTTGGTTGCAGAGCCCTCAGTTCCCTTATAATGTCACTGCGTAATCCGAATTCAAAGCAACTTTGTAGAAAAGATATTGGAACCCTAGTTGTTTGATTTGCTAGAGGCTTCAAACCTTGATTGCTAATCAGCTATTGTTGTGGTTTGTGTTAGGTTAGCAAGCTTACCCTGAATATCCCTATATTCCGAGGGACCGAATCAAACCAAAAGTGTGCACAAAAATTTAACCCAAGATGGTAACAACCTATTCCAATGCGTCCACTGGTACCAGTGCAACGCATTGCCACCCATGTGAAAAGATGAGATCAACAAATGATTCAGCATCTCATGGAAATCATAGAACTGTTCAGCCTTAAAAATCCACCTGTGAGGATTTCGCCTTTAAAGCATGGAACATCCAGCTTCAAAGTACAAAGTGGTTGCAATGATTGCGCAGTTGGAACCGTTGTCATCTCTGTTCAGACTCTTGAGGGCCCTGAAGAAGCAGAAGCTTCATGTATTTGGTTTCGCAAATTTTGCTTCCATCACTATTAATTTCACACTGATCTCCTTAAGAATGCCACCAATTGAACTAAACAGTTCATCATGCGAAGCCAGACAATTCAAACAATCTTCCAGAGCTTAAGTAACATAGGTGCGTCACTAATCGACCATAACACTCAACGAGAGCACCAAAATGTTGTGAACCAGGTTCTTGTTCTTGCAACAATTATGTAGTTCGAGGCTACACTCCTCCTAATAGAAAAGAGAGGGAGATGAAGTTTGAAATGAATATTTGTTACCATTTATCATACATGGAAATACATTTATAGGAAATACTAATAGTTCATTGCTAAACGACATCATATGCTTTAATTGCAACTCAGAATTAATAACTAATGACTAACAGTCATGAGCTCAGCCAATCCCCTTACTACTAATACTCCTCTAGCCACGTAGGCATTCTTCTCTCTCTCTTAGGTCATGACATGTCTTCCTTTCCCATATCAAGTGGTGTGGGGGAAAGGAGGATCAATTGTACTATCGAGAGCCTATTGGAACGAAAAGGCAAGAGCTGCTCTAGAATGAGACTAACAGCAATTGATTATAAGCTAGTTTCCTAAATGCTTAGAACAAATAGTCTATAGCAAGATAGGCTAGAAAAATTTGGGATATCTCTTTGAGCACGCTGATAGAATTTTCTGGAAAACCAAAGGATATTTTCTAGAAAAATGCCCATGTGAATTCTAATTGCCGAGAATGTGATATTCTGGGAAAACCATGAGTGTTCTTGGGAACATATATGTCACTAGTGTCTGCTAGAAGAATGACTAAAAATCTTATATATTTTGTTGAAGTTTAGAGAGTCTCAGCCAAGAGAGAGAGAGAGTCTAAAGAGGCCACATAATTTTTTGCTAAAAGGGAAGTTAATTCTTTTAGAAAAAACAACCCAAAGAAATTTAAAAAATAATGGGACTTGTGATTGTACCAAAATGCTTAATTAAAATCTAATAATATTTGATTTTTTTAAAAAGAAAAATTTAAGCTTAAAATATAAAATTTTATTTTTACCTACTTTGTTTCCGAAATGATTACTAAATTTAAAATTCTCACTTTCTCAGTTACCATCATATTAAAATTTTATAGAAACGAAGAAAATTTTACTCAAGTAAATAAGTAACATTCATTTCCAAATCAACATATTAGAATAGATGAAATTTCCTAAGAAAAATGTTGACCAAGGAATTTCATAGGTGGTATTACAATATAACTTCCCCTTTTAAAAGAATTTGTCCTTGAATTCTAGAAATGAGTATATGAAAGAAAGAAATTTTTATAATGAATTTGTACGATTATGTTTCATAGTATATTCTTTGTTCTCGTATGGATTTTGATGAAGGATTTGATAAAGCACATTAAGTCTAATTTCTAGAAATGAAATTTTAAATTCTATATATTTGTTAAGCATGAATATATATTTGAAAAGATAGGCTTATGAATCTTTCTTTACCAATAATAGTAAACTTGAGATTATCATGCTGTCAACTTATAATGATCAATAACTAATCAAGTTAAACAGAACATCCTATCTTGTATTGAATTCTCTAAAAATTGGAATTCACCAAAAGCAATTGCCTAACGTTATACCTTCTGAATATTTAAGGTTATAAGATATTAGTAAACTTCAATATGATGTAAATTTCAATATGGATAGGGTGTAAGGTTATAAGATATTAGTAAACTTCAATATGATGTAAATTTCAATATGGATAGGGTGTTAGGACTTGGCTCATGATTATAGGGCTTGGCTACATCTGGGTTGCAATCCTATCTCTACCTTGGTCCGACACCTAGTACTGTAAACACGATCCTGTAACATGTATAGCATGTCCACATGTACTACAATGCTCCTATTGTTTATTTGTCATAATAGTGATCATTCTCAGGATTCGAACCCATGACCCCTTGTTAGTTCAAATAACAACGTGCACATAAGAAGGGGGATGAATTGGGTGCTCTTGGATTCTAAGAACTTTTAAGCAAGTAGAAAAATTTCTTCTCTGGTTAACTAGAAAACCAAGTTGCTTCATTTTTATAGACTTTCACAAACAAATATAAATTGATTAGTGTGAGCACTTGGCAATCAAAACTCTTAAACTAGTTGGAGATAAACCTTAAAACAATAAGTTTAAAGGTAAGTTTTATCAAAATCATATTTTGATTAAGATAAGAAATCAAACTTGGTCTTAAGGTACTTTCAGCAACCAGAGAAGAAAACAATTTTGTGAGCAAGTAAATAACTAAGAGATAAGGATAATGGGAGAATCATACCAAGATGTATAGTGGTTTTGATCAAACAAATGGCAGATTTTACATCTACTCCCCAAGAACAAAGTAAGAGAATTTCACTAAGTGGGTAATCACAAAGTACAGGTACAAGTTGTCAAAGCTTTTATAACCAAAATCCTAGTTAACCTATTCTCCACTGAGTTTTTTACAAGAGCCTAACCAAACTCACTTCACAAGCTCAAGCACTCACATCTTTTTACAACCTTGCCATTTATCAACCACTAGCTTTTTCTCACAAGAATCTAACAAACTCTAACACATGCTAAAGCTCTCTGCTTTTTACAACCCACACCAAGCAACCTCATGAACTAGATTTTTTCTCGGTTGAATCTAGCAAATATTATAAAATGATGTTTAGATGGCTTCAAGTAAGCTCACAACTCCCTCACAATAGCTAAACAGGTAAGGCTCTAGGAGTATATGAGTTGCTCTCGTTTTAAACTTAGTGTATAACCCCTTGATAATCTCTTGTTGTTCATAGCTATAACTCTCTATATATTCGTTTTCTTCATTCTCAACAACTGCAGCTTATTTATACTTGGCCTTGAAGTTGTATTTCTTCACTAGCCGTTGGAGTGCATCATTATATTTTGCAACAATCTTTATAGATGTTACAGTTTGGTTTTTGCAAGCTGCAGATATAATCCATTTTTGAAAAATTCAGATAGTTGTCATTTCAATTGAATATAAAATAATATTCTTGAAGCTTTTGTCAAAATGGCTTCTAGAAAATGTTTTCACTTTTGCAAACAAAGTGGATGGTTACTCTCTATTGTGACATGTGCCAAGTTGTAACCTAATAGTTATTTTCAGATTAAGTTACAGTGCGCCATTTGTATTATTTTTTATTTTACTGTATCTCTGCTTGTTCTATTCTTATTCATTGTCGGTTGCTCTTTAGCTGTTTACCATTTCTTCTTATTTTTATTTTTGAATTTAAAACATTTTTTGGCTCATCAAAACTATTAAGTGATGTGAACCTAAAAGGGTGTCAAACTAATCCTTGCAAGTACAGTGGTAAGCATAGTTATGAGCTAGGGTCATTCATGCAGAGGATTGAGTTTAATTAATAAGTCACAAATTATAATGACTGTAAATTAACTATTAAATAAATAAGAGAGGGTTTGTGAACAATTAACCAAGTAGATGAAAATCTAAAGAAAACCAAGAAATGCAAAACACAAAGTAAAACAGCACAGAAGATAACAATGATAAAAATTGGTTAAAGGTTCATTTGCCACAACTAAACATTGATAATGCTTATGATACCAATATTATTCAAACTACCACCCATAGATAGCAACAAACTCTGCTATCACATCCTTCCTTAGTTTGTCATTAAGTAGAGACCATGCTCTCTATTCACTCTTTAACCATTAAACAACCTAGAAACAATGCTCTCTAAATTTAATTTATTAGAACCATTAAGATGAGAATGACAAGACGGTCTAAGCAATAATCTCACAAGCTCGAATTATTTAACTTATGCTATGTTTTACTTCACAGTTAATGAAAACTTGAATGTAATGGATAACTAATGAATTGCTATTCATGGATAGGAAAATAAGACAATTACGGATCTAGTTCCTTATTCTAGAATTACATAATTATCAAGGTTCATTTAGTTGGACACCCCAAACAAATCAAGACTACTATAATAAATTATTCTTATAGAAGAACATGCAATTTTGCAATGAAGCATGAGAAAGAATATTAAGAAATCAATCACATAATCAAGTCTAGGACTTTGAATTCACCCTCAACAAAAAGGGAATTTAGCCAAGCATGTTTAGGAAATCCATGAAAATAAATTTCAATAACATCCTAAACTCAAGAAAGTAAAGGAAGTAAAGAAATATGAATGGTGAAACTCCTTGAAGATCTTCACGCATATAATCTTCTCTGAATCAAGCTCTTGAAGCTCCTCTCTTATCTTATTTCTCTCTTATTTTATGATGTGCAAGAATTCCTTTTGTAATGTAGGTTGTAGGTATTTAATGAAAAGACATAGGTGGGTGCTGCAGCTTGGGTCATTGGGCGCTACAGCTCCTAACCCTAAAACATGGTTTGAGGCAAATTTTGAGTGGGTGCCACAACGCCCACTGTAGGTGAACATTGTGAATTTTTTGAGGTGTTGCAGCGCCCTGCTCTTGACCATGGTGCTGAATTTCAACATTTTGGGCACTCCAAGGTTAAGTATTGCAAAGTCCGAGTCATTGACTAATTGTGCCTAAGTTACCCAAAATTTGTCCAAGCTCATGTCTTTCATCTCCAATTGAGCTTTAGCTTCCAAAACACCTGCAACATGTAAAATATAAATGAAAACCAAAAAAGTTCAAGGACTAAGCAATTAAACATGAGATAATTCAATAGAAATTTATAATATTTTATGCACTTATCAAATTCTCCCATACTTAACCTTTGCTCATCCCTAAGCAAAATGAAAACAAAAACATGAACTAAAGAGGACTTAACACACTTTTGCTAAGTTCCTTATAGTTGCATTTCACATACTTCCATGGAAGCTATTTGTCAAAGAGTGGAGTAAACTTCTCAAAATTTTCAAGGAGATTAATGCATAAAACATCATTAAATATTCATCTAATCAAGTGTGTATGTGTACCTTACACATTGCAACTCGGATTGGCATATGCAAACAAGGGAATAATCAAATTCTTGCCTCTTATTCTATTTTCTTTTTCCTTTTCTAGTTTTGTTCAATTTTTTCTTTGTTTTTTTTTTAACGGTAGCTAGTTCTATGATGTGAGTTACCTTTTTACATGAAGACTCTATACTTTTGGTACATATCCCTAGTTACTCAGTAATTCACATTCAACTAGTATACTTTGCATGCTTATAATTAAAGTTTCGTTTGATGTAAATGCTTTACACTTTTGGTGTGAGCACCCAGTTACTAAGCACATTCGAACATCAAAGCATTGTCATACCTTGTTTTATTTTGTTCGAATCATCACTATGACCAAGTTTTATTTTTATTATGTAGCAACTTATATAAAACTTGAGGCAAAAGTAAAAAAATTTCACTCCATTCACATATAACTTTCTAAGCTAACAAAGTATAAGGCCAGTGCACTAGAAATTTTGAAAAAGAATCCTAAAGCAATGATTTAGCCAAAGAACAAACAGATAATTTGTTCACTTTTTCCCAACTCATATCTCCATGAAAGTAGTTACTTGCAATGTAAAGAACTAACAGAGTGTACAAGTGCTAGTCATCATTATGACTATTTTATTGAAAGCAATAAATCCTAAATTCTCTCCTCACACTTAATCCTTACATTGTCCTTAATGTAAGACTATTAGCCCAATTGAAAGAACCAAGTGTGTAAGAAAAGAATAAAAGCCAAACTAAACAAAAGAAAGCAATAAATAACTAAAAAATGAGAGTTAGAAAAATCTCATATGTTTGCTTGGTGGTCTCCCTCTTTTGGGTAACCTCTCATACGTGCTTGGTTTAATGTCTTTAGCTTAACATCCACCTTGTCACTGATCAACTGTGGAGATTGCTTGGATGCCTCACTGCTTCCTAGATATTGAAGTGACTCATCTTATCATCAAACTCTATAGTGAGGGTGCTAGCATCCAAATCAATCATTGTCTTAGCTGTGTTCAAGAATGATCTTTCCAATAAAATGGGTGTTGGGATAGGGGACCTCTCATCCTCCACCTCAAGAACATAAAAAAAGTGTAGGGAAGATCAAATCATTAACCTACACAAGAAAATTTTTCACAACTCCTTTTGGACAAACGTTAAAACGATCAACGAGTTGTATAATAGCACCAGTGTCTGTTCAAGGACTAAGATTTAAAGATACATAAATTGAATATGGCATGACATTAATGGACACACCAAGATTTAACATGGCTTTATCAAACCTGATGTTGCTAATGGTACAGGGGATAGTGAATGTGCTCGAACCCTTGCACTTAACTGGGATTTTCTTCTGCAAAATTGCAAAGACATTCTTCCCCACACTTACTTTTTCATTACCCTTCAACTTTTGCTTAGACATACACAATTCCTTGAGTAACTCGCTTAACGGGACACCTGCTGTATAACATCTAGGAGAGGTATGTTTACCTCTACGTTGCAAAAGGTTTCCCAAATTTTCTTCTCTTCCTCCTCTTTTTTGGGCTTGGCAAGCCGGCTTAGGAATGGTGGATGAGTGATATAGGAAAGGATGGAAGGTTTGGGATTTGCCTTAGTGGATGGCTAGGTTGGCTCTTTTTCTTGGTGGGTACCGTTCTTAATTAACTCTAAGGGTTGTGCAATAGATGATGCCTATATCTTCTTTCCAATTCTTAAACTTACTACACTAACATTCTTCCTTCGGTCCCTTGTACCTCTAATAGGCTCACAACTGTAGACAATTGCCCCATTTGCATATTCAAAATTTGAATACTTACCCTCTAATGTTTAAACTATATCATGTTAGTTTCTAGGGGCTTAATCATATCTTCAAGAAGTGTTCCTGAGTTTGGGAGAATGGATGGTGGGGTGGGTTATTGAACTTGGTATGGTTGTTGGGTTCTTTGTTGAAACCCTAGTGGTCAGTTGGGGATGGAGTTAGGTGCTACTTGTTGGCTCCCCTTATAACTCAAATTAGGATGATCCCTCCATCCTAGGTTGTAAGTATTGGCATAGGGGTCATACTTCCTTTATTGACCCTGGAAGCCACCCATGGCATTTACTTTCTCTATGTTGCCATCCTGAAGGGTTTGACACATATCAGTAAGGTGACTATATATAAAGTAAATCCCATATACCCTTGCTTACTGCACATTCCCAACAGCTATTTTGCTCACAAGAAAAATAAGAAGAGTCAATTGTTGTTCAGTGGAAGATATATTGGCCTCATTCACTTTCTTGGTTGGTAAATCATTGTAGGTGATGAATTGTTAGGAGTTAGCTGCCATGTTAGATATGAGAAGTCTAGCAACTTTAGGAGTATTGTCAACCAAACCCTCCACTTGAGCATAAATCATATTGCTCTCCATAGGCACGAGGCTTTTATAGAAATACTGAATGAAGAGTTGGTCACCAATTTGATGGTCTGGGCAACTTGCACACAGCCTCTTAAATCTCTCCTAATACTTATATAAAGACTCCCCATTATAATGCCTAATCCCATAAATCTCCTTCCTAATGTTGGCAACCTTAGATGCTAGAAGTATTTCTCTAAAAACAATCTCTTCATCTTATTCCAAGTATATATTGTCCCTTAGGGTAGGTAGTAGAGTCATTCCTTTATGGAATCTACCAGAGAGAAAGGAAAGGCTTTCAATTAATCTGTTCCTCATGTATACACGGGGCTTCATACTTAAGCTCACTACATGGAACTCCTTGAGTTGTTTGTTGGGGTCTTTTCCTGCGAAATCGTCAAATGTTGGTAGGATATGGATGAGACCAGACTTGAGTTCAAAAGCTACCTCAAGGTTAAAGTGCTTAATGCATAATTACTAATGATCTAAGTCTGGGGCAGTTAACTCCTTAACGGTTCAATTCTTTGTAGCCATAACTTCTTGTTCAGATGGGACACTGGATGATAAGGCAGTGTGGAGTGCAAGATTGTACTTAGAAGGTGGTGTGTGGACTTGGCGTGAAGGGGGTAAGCTATGAATTGCCGACTTCGATTATAGGTAGAAGTTTGCAAGTAGTCTCTATCTATTCAAGTGCAACTTTATATCCTCTTTGGACACAAACACCTGAAAATTAAAAACAAACTAATAAGAGATAAATGAAATAAAAACAAAATCAAGGTAACGAATCAATTAGACAATCAATCTCCGGTGACATTGCACCAAAATTTGATGTGAACCCAAAGGGGTACCAAATTAATCCTTGCAGGTATGGTGGTAAGTATAGTTGTGAGTAAGGGTCATTCTCGTAGAGGATTAAGTCTAATTAATAAGCCACGAATCTAATGAATGTAAATTAACTATTAATAACATGGGGGGTTTGTGAACAGTTAATTAATTAAAAATATGAAAATCTAAAGAAATCTAAGAATTGCAAAACACAAAGTGAAATAGCACGAAAGATAACAATGATAAATTTGGTTAAATGTTCATTCACCACAATTAAACATTGATAATGCTTATGGTACTAATATTATTCCCAACTCCCTATTCAAACTAGCACCCATATATAGCAACAAGCTCTACTACCCCCGATCCTTCCTTAGTTTGTCGTAAAGAATGTGCTCTTTGTTGGTCATGTGCCCCATAATTGGGGGAGTCATGCCCTAAATTTCGAGCACGTGACCCTATTCACTCTTTAACCATTAAGATGAGAAGGATAGGTTAGTCTAAGCAACAATATCACAAGCTCGAATTATTTAACATATGTTATGTTCCACTTCATAGTTAACAAAAACTTGACCGTAACGATTAATTATGAATTGTTACTCATGAATAGGAAAACAAGACAATTACGAATCCAATTCTTTATTCTAGCATTACATAATTATCAAGGTTCATTTAATTGGCCACCCCAAACAAATCAAGACAACAATCATCAATGATTCCTATAAACAAGGAAGCATAGGAAATAATATTAAGAAATCAATCACATAATCAAGTCTAGGGCTTTAAATTTACCCTAACCCAAAAGAGAGTTTAGCCAAGTATGTTCAGAAAATCCATGAAAATAAATTCTATTAACATCTTGAACTCAAGAAAGTAAAACAAGCACAGAAAGATGAATAGTGAAGCTTGTCACAACGTGACGGCCTGTGAAAAGCTATTGTTTTATGACTTTGGGGCGCGTAAGAGAAAACGCAGAGAAAATGGGAGTCGCCACCAATTAATTAGAAGGATAATTGGGATCCTTAAAAAAAGAATGAAAACTGGCCCTCGGAACCAGAGGAAGGGTTCGAGAGTCTAATTACGCATAAGAAAGGTGTTAGGCACCAACAACGTCTATCCCTAAGGACAGTTACCCTAAATTATTTGTGCTTAAAGAATTTTAATTTATTTAAATTACCACTTTTTATTAATAAAATAATAATGGACAAAGATTGAGAAATAAATAAATAGACATGCCTTACCAAGCAAGTGCCTACGTACCCCGAAAGGGATCAAGGTCAACATAGTTCGGAACATTTGAATAAGCTGAGATGTATGATCTCGGCCTAGAGAATGTTTGGACACTTAGGGGAATATAAAATTTCACTTAAAGCCTAGAAAATGAATTAGGAATAGAACATTGGGAAGAATATACCTCCACTGAAACTTTGGGAAAATAAAATTCCACTGAAAGTCTAGAAGAAGAAATGAATGAGACCTCGGGGAGGACAAACTTCCACTGAAAGTTCATGAGATTTAGGACATTGGGGAGTATATTACTCCACTTAGTGCCACAAAAATTGAGACTTTGGAGAAATTTCCACTAAAGTTTTTTAAACGCTTATAAATGAAATGAAAATGATAATTTTATTATTCTTAATCAAATTTTTATTTACCTGATTTTTGTGACAAAACAGAAATTAAAAGTATCAGGGTGAGAAAAGGAATTTTTAGAAGTACTTGGGGTTAGAATATAATTAATGCGAATAGTGTGACTAAAATGTATTTTATGGAAATAATGGGGTCAAAAACATAATTTATAACAATAACGAGGCCAAAATATAATTTATGAAAATAAAGGGGCCAAAGTATAATTTATGAAAATAAAGGGGCCAAAATATAGTTTATATAAATAAAGGGGCCAAAATATAATTATACCAATCTAGGGGTCAAAATGTAGTTTTAAATAGTAGGGACCAAAAGATAATTATCGACATTTAATTTGAAACAAGGTTTTGGGGAATTGGCCCAAGTATTAGGTTTCATAAAATTCTTTGGAAAATACTTAACTGAACCCTTGAAACTTGATTTTGAATTTTAGCTAGGCTTTTAGAATCCCTCCTATAAAAAGTAAATGAATTCTTGTAATTTCTTTTAAAAAATTGAGCCCTTGAAACCCATTCCAAATGTCATATAGCCCAAATCCTGTTTTATTTCAAATTACCTTTGAAATCTATTAATTTGAATGAGCCCCCACTTTTACTCTGGGCTCTTTGGAGTCCCAATCTTATTAGAACTATAAAACCCCTTTGCTAATTAAATAGGCCCTTGAAAACCCTGTGTCTTATCCCCATAATTTGTTAGTGGGCCCCGAAAATTTAAATTGGCCACGGAACAGTCACTAAAAAAGCAAGGCCCTTTGACTGGGCCCCTTTTTTTTCTAATCACATTTATGAGATAATGTATGAAGGGCCTTTGAAACCCCTTTAACCAGAGCCTAGCATGGAATTAATTTTTGTACTTTGGACCCCTAAGACATATCACATTTTAAAATGAACAAAAGACATAAATGACCAGGACCGTGGGTGACATAAGACCAACAAATTTGCCTAAATCAAAATTCAATACCAAAGCAAAACCAGAGCATGCAAAGGCACAAATGAACAAGACTATTGGTAACATAGACCTCAAGTAAAGAACAATGGTAAACCAAATGAAAGAATATGACTAGTAGAATACCAGACAAAAGCTCGTGAATCAGTACAAAAAATCAACAAACTGACTAAAAGATGCAAAGTATTTGAAAACACAGAATAAGATGAATGGATGAAACCCAAGAATCAACCCCATGCTCAACTTAACAACCAGAGTGCATATTATCGAAAACGAATTTTGAGTCCCATATTTACATAAAGCTAAAGTCAGAACAACGTCCAATTTTGAGTTTTCCAAATTAAAATTCTTTGTGGATGTAATCGTGGAATCAAGTTAGACTTAGAACAGCCATCCAAATTACCTTGATATACCATATTGACCCAACACGGGATCAAACAAAAATCAAGCAAGAATTTCATCTAAATCATAATCAATTTATAATTTAGACTAAGAATCAGAATGCCATAAATAGTTACAGTATTTCTTTTATCATCAAGGGACTTGGAAGAATTTTAATAAAAAAAAACTTTAAAAAGATCTACAGAAAAAAAGAAAAAAAACCAACCTCAGATTCGCCTTCCTCGTTACTCCTCGTTCCAGAAATCCTTCAGTTCTTCGAATTTTCTTGTCTGATTTCTCTTCCTCTAGTAGTTCTCTATTAGCTCCTTCTTGGTGTTTTGGCTTCCCCCCCCCCCAACTAATGCTATCAGTTTCGAAGGGTCACGGGTCACTGGATTCAGAGACTTTTCTTTCGCTTTCGGTTTCCATTGACAGTCTTCATCGGCGTCTTTTATAGCAAGAATGATTCCCAAATCATCGTTAAAGAAGGGAAAAAAATGGAAAGAAATCAAATAGGGTTTCCCCTTTGATGGTAGAAGGCGAAATTGGCTGAAGATTGAATAGAAGATATAAGTGATGGGTGGCGGTTCATCAGGAAAGACAATGGGATGACAGAGGGGATGGTGCTATGGCTATGGCAGAAAGAGAGGAAATGGTGCCAAGAGATTTGGGAATTAGGGTTCCAAAGGAGGCGATGTGACTGGGTTACAAGTCAGGTCCAGTTAAGTGGGGGAGGAACTGGTTTGGGCCTGGGTTGGAGGAGTGGACCGGGTATAGTTTTAGTGGGCTGGGTTCCCCCTTTTTTTTTTGTTGGTGTATTGGGCTGTGCATGGTGAATGGGCTGAGTGAGTTTTTTTTTTATTCCCTCTTTTTTTTTTGAGAGAAAATTGTTAATTTTAATAAACCCCTTGACAAAATTAGGTGTTCACAAAGTTCTTTAAAAATCTCTATGCAAACAATCTTCTCCTAATCAAGCCCCTTAAGTCATCTCTTCTTCTTCTTCTTCTTTTCTCCTCTCTTGTTTCTCTTTTATTTTTTAATGTACAAGACTCCCTTTTCTTATGTAGGTTGCTAATATTTAATGAAAAGACGTGGGCAGGCACTACAACTTGGGTCCTTGGGCGTTGTAGCACCCAGCCCTAAGACATGATTTAGGGCAAATCTTAGGTGGACACTATGGCGCCCATTGTAGGTAGACGTTGTGAATTTTTTGATGCACTGCAAAGCCCTGTGTTGGGCACCACAGCACCCTATCCTCTAACTTGGTGCTGGATTTTCTATATTTGGCTCTTTAACTTATGCCTAAGTTACCTAAAACTTGTCTAAGCTCATACCTTTCATCTCCAATTGAGTTTTAGCTTTCAAAGCACCAACAACATGTAAAATACAAATGAAAAGCAAGGAAATTCAAGGACTAAGCAATATGAGAGAATTCAATAGAGATTTATACGAATTTATACACTTATCATTAAGTATGTGATTTTTCTCAACATTCTCCCCCTTTTCGATGATGACAACTAATTTATAAAAGAAAATGCAATAACACTAGGTCAAAAAGAAATTATGTGTAGGATGCTCAGAACTTCCCTTATTTAGTATACATGCTCCCTCTGAATTTGTGCATGCTACTTTGATCTATATTCTGACATTGCCAATGTCATAAAAAAATATCTTGGAAAAGCTCAATATGATGTTGCAGACATTATCTATTTCTTCTTATTTCTCTTACTTCTCCCCCTTTGGCATCATAAAAAAGAATTAGATAATCAGAGTAAAATATCCATAACATCCATAGCAACAAAGTATAAGCACAAATATCCAGAAACATATCATGTATATATCATTCATGGCATAAAGTCTGACAAAGTGTTTCAAAAACATGCCATAGAACAAAACATAAAACATAGAGTGAGCATAAATAAAGATAAACAAGTTTGCTGGTCACAAGTAACTTAAGTTAAGGGTACATCAAGTGCTGAGTCAGGAATAATGAGGTGTCAATGGAATCTGAATGGGTTTCTTCAGAGTTCTTGTCAAACAGCTACATTCTCAGGTGGTGCATCATGTTTCTGAGAATTAAGAAGTGTTGGCTGAGAGGTTGATCTAGATCCTTTACATTTGACAGGTAACTTATGTTTCAACTTGGCTAATTCAAATTGCATATCTAAGATAACAGTATGCTATTCTTGGTTATGCTCAATCAGGTAAACTCTCAAATTTTGCATTCAGCATTTTTGTTGACAAAAATTCAGGATCTACTTCTTTAACCTTTTGTTTCCCTTTTTCCTGCATTGTAAACTTTGTGGTCATTTTCTTTACTTCCATAGGGTTCTCCTTAATTTCTAATTCCTTAATTTTGGCAACTTCTTTCACTGTCTCCATTTCTTTCTTTATAGAGGGTTTTCGCTTTTGAGCTAATGGTGGTTTGGTTTTTGAGGCATAGTGATAAGTATAAGTAATAGCTCTTATAGGTTCCTTTCCTAGTATCCTTGCTGATTCTTCAATGGGTTCCTTTCCCTTGCGTTTTCTAATAAGAGGGATTTCATCTTCCTCCTCCTTTTCATCCTCATTATAGGTATATGTGAGTACATTTTCCCTCACCCCTTTTATCTTTGGTTTTCTCAGGTAAGAATGGTGCTATAAGTGTATTCACTTCTTCTTCTTCCTTCTCCTAGAAGCTAACTTCAATCTCATAGTTTGTCTTGGACTCAAGAAAAATGAATTCAGAAAAGTCATTAGTAAAGGTCAACTCTTCATCAGTCAAAAGTAAACTCTAATTGACTTCTCCTTTTAAACAAGCTTTCTTTGTTGTCATCAGAGGGCTCAACAGTAGCAAATGGTTCTTGGCTTTTCTTTTGCAGAATGGGAATTCTTTTGGATTTCCTTGTAAGTGTGGTCATAACCTTTTCTTTCTTCTCCTTTGGTAGGATTTTCCTTACTGTCTCCTTTGCATTTTCAAAGGATCCTTCTTCCTCATCCATCTTTACTTCTTCCTCCTTCATTAGAGCTTCTTGCTTTTTCCTCAATTGATACCTTCTTTGTATTCTCTTTTCTTCTCCCTCATCATTTATTTCTTTGAAAGTGTTTCCTTTTCAATCGATAGTGGCTTATAACCAACTATTTTGATCCTCAATCCCTTAGAAATGGGTGTTTCCTCTCTTTATTCTTCCTTCAAACTACTTGATGACCCCCTCTCAATCTTTATCCAATTACCATCATCATCCTTCTTAATGCCTATATACCTTAGCAGCCTTTTATCGACATTCCCCTTGTCAATACCTATCTCAAATCCCAGTATATTCACATATACCTTAGCATCTTTTGCCAGTAAGGTAATAATTGTTCCATAAGGAAGCTCTACTTTCTTCTTTGTCAAACAGGCCTTCATGTGACTCACTATGATAAATGGCAAATTCACTCTAATGTCATCTGTGATACACCACATATGAAATGTGTCCAATTTATTGGCTTAGTTGGCTTTACCTTTCCTGGGTGTAATCATTTGATTCATGATATTCAACAGTATTCTTATATTAAGGTCAAGTGCACCTATGTCAACCACATCTTAATTGTAACATTACGACAAGCAATTAGTTTAGAAATTTTCTCACATTTTACTATAATCTTCATGCCTCTCATAATCGAACTAGCCACCAAACTTCCTTTTTCAAATTTCATATTAGCATAAAACTCCTTAATGATTACCGGCCAAATTTTTGTCTTGATCTTGAAGAAGTTTCCCCATCCAACATTCTCAAGCCATTGAAATACTTTGAAGTTTTCTACTTCAAAGAATTTTAAGTTTACCTCTCGAGCAATGGAATAATTTTGTACATAAAGTCTTTGTTGTAGACTTTTCCTACATCTTTGCCTTTGAAGGCTTTTGGAACACTTATCATCTTTTTCTTCTTCAAACCAAACCCAAAAGAATCAAAGAACTTTCTTTCTCACCAAATTTGGGTGGTAAAGCCATTACAGGTGAAATAAGGATGTGAGGTTAAGTGTTTTTAGGGTATCTATGTTAGAAGATGAGCTTTTTACATAGAGTGGGGGTCTCAGAGAATGAGAGAAATAATGGTTTTTGAGAGTTTAAGAGGAACACGAAGAGATGTAAATGAGCGTGAGAAAGGAAATGAATGAGTATAATAGGTTATTTGCCCTGAATGCACCTTAGTTTTAATTACTTCTAGCTAATTTTAAATTGATTTGACACTTAGAGTTCTGAGTGGGAATGATGGATATATGCACAATAAAGGCAGTTGGCGACAGTTTAAATTCCTAAAGCAAAAAATAATCATGATCGTTAAGAAAACTTTAAATCATTTTAAAAAATGCTCGTTAATAAGAAATGATTAAGCGAGATTCAAAAGAGCAATCAGGCATAAGTGAGCAACCAAGTTTATTTTTCACAAAGGATTAGATGTTCCTATTTATCTTAAGATTTTCAAGAACTTATCTTCACTAAGGGGTTTCATAAGGACATCAACTAGCAGATTACCAGTGCTAACAAAATCTAATTGTATATCCCCTTTTTGTATGTGATCTCTTAAGAAGTATCTAATCTCTATGTGCTTAGTCATAGAGTGTTGTATGGGGGTTTTAGATTAGTTTATTGCACTAGTATTATCACATTTTATGGGAATATTTTCAAATTTCAATCCAAAGTCTCTTAATTGCTACTTCATCCAAAGAATTTGACCACAACAACTTCTAGTCGTTATATATTTAGCTTCTACTATTGAAAGAGCAACTAGGTTCTATTTCTTATTATGCCAAAAAATTAAACAATGTCCTAGGAATTAACAAGTTCCACTAGTGCTTTTTCTGTCTATCCTACTTCCCCCAAAATCATCATCTGAGTAACAATAAAGCTCATAGCCCTAAGTTTTGAGTTTATACCAAGTATCTTAATATTCTTTAACAGCAATTAGATGTGACTCTTTAAGATCAACTTGAAATCTAGACTATACGCACACACTAAGTGCAATGTCAAGTCTACTTGTTGTTAAATTGAGTAATGAGTCAGTTATACCTCGATAGACCTTTTGATCAATAGATTTACCTTGTTCATCCTTTTCTAATTTGGTTGAGCTTCCCATAGGAGTCTTGGCTGCTTTTGCTTTGTCCATGTCATACTTCTTAAGCAACTCCTTGGTGTATTTTGATTAATTGATGAAAATTCCTTCTTAAGATTGTTTTATTTTAAGTCCTAGGAAAAATGACATTTTCCTCATCATGCTCACCTCGAATTCACTTTTCATCATATCAGAAAATTTCTTACACAACAGCTCATTAGTAAATCCAAAAACAATAGCATCCACGTATATTTAGACAATCAATATGTCATGCTTTGTGGATTTAGTAAACAAGGTAGTATTAATTGTTCCTCTAGTAAAATCATGGTTTATTAAAAAGGTACTTAATCTTTCATACCATGCTTTTGGTTCCTGTTTTAATCCATAAAGAGCTTTAGTTAGTTTAAACACATGATTTGGAAATTATGCTTGCTCAAAACCTAGTGGTTGCTTAACATATACTTCCTCATTTAAGAAACCATTTAAGAAAGCATTTTGACATCCATATGAAAATTTTTAAAACTTTTAAAATATGCAAATGCAAGTAACATTCTAATTGATTCTAATCGAACAACAGGTGCAAAGGTTTCATCATAACCAATACCTTCTTGCTAGTTATACCCTTGAGCAACCAGCCTTGCCTTGTTCCTTACCACATTACTTGCTTCATCAAGCTTGTTTCTAAAGACCTCTTTAGTGCAAATAACATACTAGTGTTCAGGTGCTGGTACAAGGGCCCAAACTTTGTTTCTTTCAAACTAATTAAGTTCTTCTTACATTGCTAAAATCCATGACTCGCCTAGTAGAGCTTCATTGATGTTCTTAAGCTCTATTTGAGAAATGAAGGCCATGTGATTCATGCTTTTGTAAGATGCTCTAGTTCTTACTCAGTGTTCTGGATCTTCAATAATGAACTCTATTAGATATGCTGGTGTTCTCTTCCATTCTCTAGGTACCCTTCCAGGAGTTTAAGCTTGCTCATTTTGATTATCATCAATATTTCCTTGATTTGTTTCTATCTGTTGTTCATCATTCTCATTACCTTCAGAATATTCTTCATTGGATTTTATTCTTTCATCCAGGTTTAAATTATTCATCTTGAAAGTTATACCTTCGCAATTTCCTTCTTCATCAAAAGTTACTAACTACTGCTTGCTTAAAGTATAAGGATTAGTCTCATAAAAAACATGTATGAATTCTTCTACAATTCAAGTTCTTTTATTATAAAATCTAGATGCTTCACTAGAAGTGGAGTATCCAAGAAATATTCCATCATTAGTTTTAGCATTAATTTTTCCTAAATTATCTTTATCATTGTTGAGACTGAAGCACTTGTATCCAAAAGTGTGAAGGTAGCTAATATTAGGTTTTCTACCTTTCCATAACTCATAAGGGGTTTTCTTTAAGATTGGTGTTATCAATTACCTATTCAAGATATAACTAGTAGTATTCATAACTTCAGCCCAAAACTTTTGAGGTAGCTCATTATCACACAACATTGTCTTAGTCATATCAAGAATAGTTCTATTTTTCCTTTCCATAACTTCATTTTACTATGGAGCTCTTGGGGTAGAAAAATTGTGATCAATGACAAATTTTCCATGGAGATTTTCAAATGATTTGTTTTCAAATTCTCTACCATGATCACTTATAATGCTCTTGATAAGATCTCCCTTTCCATTTTGAACTTTTTTGCACAAGAATTTTCATATGTTGAAACTTTCATCTTTATGAACAAGAAAGAAAACCTAAGTATATCTTGAGAAGTCATCCACAATGACTAAACCTTATCTTTTCCACCCATGCTTTGAGTTCTAGTGGGGCCAAATAAATCCATATGCAAAAGATCTAAAGGTTTTGTAATAAAAACATGATCTTTACTTTTGAAAAGAAGTTCTGGTTTGCTTTCCCTTTTGACAAGCTTCACAAATATGATTTTTCTCAAACTTCAGTTTTGGTAAACCAACCATATTTCTTTTTACTAGTTTAGAAACCAAATGCATGCTGACATGACCTAGTCTTTTGGGCCATCGCTAATTTTCATCAATAGGGGATGCAAGGCAATCAAATGATTTTAAGGACATATCTTCTAAATGTAGCACATACACTTTTTCATGCCTTAATCTACATAACAAAATGTTATCATCATGGGTGTTGAAGATAGTGCATTTAGATGCCTCAATGATTACCTTATGTCCTTTATCTCACAATTAACTAATGCTAAGTAAATTATGCTTCAATCCATCATCAAGATAAACATTATCATTCGTAGAGGAAGATTTTATAGGAGTTTTACCAACACCAATAATTTTACCCTTATTGATGTATCCAAATGTAACTACTCATCACCTGTCATGTGCCTTGAGCAGCCACTGTCAAGATACCATTATTCTTTTTTGTATCTTGAGCTCAAGCACACCTGCAAGAAAATGTTCAATCAGTATTAGGTACCCAAACAGCTTTGGGTCCTCGAGTGTTATTGGTTGCTCCTTTAGGTGCTAAGGTACATTTAGGAACCTACACTTGCTTAACTTTCATATGAGAGTTTCTTTTAACGGTACAATTTCTTATGACATAACCAGTTCTTCCACAATAATAACATGTCTTTTAATTCTTTAATTTTTCTTTATTTTGTAGGAGTAACTTTTTAGTTTTCTTCTAAAACTAGGATGGAAGCCTTTTTTATATTTCTCCAAATGGCTTTGAGAAAATCCTAAACCAGATTTATCAAGGGGACTCTTTTATATACCTAGCATAATTTCGAGTTTTTTTGAGTTGGATGTAAATTTTGCAAGATCACCAACTAGAGATTCTACTCTTTTCTTAAGAGATTAATTTTCAAGCTCTAGTTTTCTACTTTTCTTTTCCAATTCATCTTTCTCCTTTCTTAAGTTCTCTAATACAAAAGTAGCGATGTGATGTGATTCCTTTAGAGTAGTATATTTTATACCTAACTTATTATAATTTTCAAGGAGCAAGTTGAAAGCATCTTGTAATTTATCAAAAGAATAAGAGGTATGGATATTAGTTACCTCATCTTCTAGTTGATCATTTTCCATAAGACAAAGGTTGGCAGCTTGCTCTTCTTCATCAAATTCACTTTTATATGAGTCAGAGGAATCATCTTTGCCTATGTTGAGTCTACTATCATGGCTTTCTTTTTCTTTCCCTTGTATTATCTTTTCTTGAGAAATGGGCAATCAGCCTTAACATGTTCAGGCTTCTTGCATTCAAAGTAAGAGATTTGATCTCTTGAGTTATCTCCTTTGGGTTGCGTTTTCTTATTGTAGAACTTGTTTCTCTTATAGAATTTGTACATTCTTCTAGTAAGGAGAGCAATATCTTTTTCTTTTCTTTCATCAGTTGCTTCTTCATCAGTTGCTGCTTTAATAGTAATGCTTCTTGCCTACTACAAGCTTTCAGCTTCATCTCTCATGTACTTATTGTCATTGGTAATTAGATTACCTCTCAACTCATCATAAGACATTTCATTTAGATTTCTCCTTTCTTGTATGGCTGTTATGTTGGCTTGCCAAGGTTTGGTAAGTACTCGAAGTACTTTCCTAACTAATCTTGTTGGGAATAAGTTACCCTGAAAAGCAAGTTGTATTCTCAATTCAATGTAAATACACTTTAAATATTAATAAATAAAGATTTCATTTATGTAAGCTTTATTTTCTAGCTATTAAGATTCCTAAATTTTAATAAACCAAAATACATTTACGTAAGAGTTATGCAAAAGTATATATGTATCTTTGGATGAATCTAAAGTACTATTCACAGTCACTAAGTAGTGCTGACCACTCTATTCAATAAAGATTATAGTGTTTTGATTACCTCCATAAAAAGGATGATATTCTTTTCTAAGGGAATTATGAATCTCAAATCATTGAAGCATAGATTTCAGATAATGACAATATTAAATTAATTAGATTCAAGTGAAATATCAAATTCAAGTTAATACCGTTGCTTTAAACTTGAATTTACACACATTGCATCCGCTAGTGGCAAAACCGAAATCCTGATGGATTATGGACTCGTGTTCATGACCATTGTGATCTTTGATATACTATGAGCACGACCATTGTCTGATATTGCTCAAAATTCTGTATGTTAGGATCATTGTGGGAGTAAACATATGGGAACACAAATCCATAAAATAGAGTTTGTAACATTACATCACTTCTGGTGATTTCAGAAAGACAAGTAACATACTTGGACCCATTGAAATGATGAATTAGCTACTCATCATTCCAAGATAGTTTTATAAAAGTTCTAAAAGATTATCTAGTCACTTATCTGATGAAATATGAGACTACGTGACAAAATTGACATAAGCGGTCAAACGATCATTTTACCTTGTGTCAATGGATTGCTCGAGGGTTCACAAATACTAGGTTTGCAAGTTAGACAACTCAATATTCAATATTGACTTCTCATAATTTTAGGAATTATCAAGAGTACAATCATGAGTCTTTGGTGAAATGACTTCATGATTAATCAAATATAATTATCTTAATGAGATTAAAATAATCCTAAATTTATTGGAGTTTGAAATTCCTATGTCCAAACAGATTCCCCACCTAGCTTTGGAGAATTCAATCTACATTAAGTTGGAATAGATTTAA
>JASKGM010006218.1:0-11322 GCA_034509205.1 Ceratonia siliqua
CGTCGTGAGGTGCCTAACACCTTCCCCACACGTAATTAGACTCCCGAACCCTTCCTCTGGTTTCAAGGGCCAGTTTTTCTTTTCTTTTTAAGAATCCCAATTATCCTTCTAATTAATTGGTGGCGACTCCAAATTTTCTCTGCGTTTCCCTTACACGTCCCAAAGTTATAAAATGATGGCTATTTCACCGGCTGTCACGTTGTGACAATAATCAATCAGCATTCACAATTTCACCTAAGAGCTTTACCACATTAGATAACCGGCACGAAAACTACTTCCAACCATCCTTTGACGAAGTGGCTCACATTGTGAGATTTGGTTATTTTCCCGCCAGCTATATCCTAATTGGATGTGCTAAATGTAGTCTAAGATACCTTCGAGCTCTCCACCATCCTTCAAGTTTTACTTTAACACTATTAAGTGCTAATTTTAGATAATTCCATTGTATAACCCATGCTTTGAGATTATAAAATTATTTCATTCTTTAACTCACGCATAGTTTGTGCACCGTCAAAATTCTTATTGAAGCCTCTATTTCATTCTAATACTAACCTCCTTATTTATTGCAAATTCATCAAATCTATTATTGTTATTTAATTTTGTAGAGTTTTGGTATTCTCAAAAATACGATAATTCACAATTCTCACAATATTATCCATATATATTTTAAATTGCTACGATTTTATTTATATATAAATAAAATTTTATTTATATATAAATAGAATCACACATTATGATTATTCAAAAATAAATAGACAATCACGATTTACTAAATACTTAGTCATGTTACTTGCTAACATGACTATATTCATTTCTCACATAATGAGGTAGAAAAAAAAATTGATTAGATATTTATGCTTAAGCGTACTTTTTGGTGAGAGTTGTAAGTGCGTAACTTTTCTCAATTTTGTGCTATCAAAAACTCGTAAGCAACTTGAGAAGGAATGCCACAATATGATTGTTATATGACATTCAGAGAATCAGAGATTGCTATAATCTCTTTTAGTAAGAGTTAATCACATTTAACATTGTTCCACAGCAACACAAATTATAACAATAAATCGTATAGGAATTGATTAAATGTAATGTTTAATTACTTTTTTCCTGTTTTAAATAAGGGGCTTACAATGGAGCGGTACCATAAATTACAGCATCCAAATGTTTTGTTTTTTTAATTTTTTATTTCAATTTTTTTACTTTTTAGTATTAATTAATTATTGTGTAGGTCATATAATTTTGTGAAAATTTTTTAAAATATTTTTGAATATTTTTAAAATTTTTTTATATTTTTTTATACTATTCATCCATAATTTTTTGGATACTATTTATTCATAAGTAAAAATATTTTTAAAAAATAAAAAAATTCTTAAAATTATATATAACATAGATAATAATTTATTAATATTAAAAAATAATAAAAGAAAAAAAACCTATCCTAGCATTTGTGGGGTAGGATAGATTTGGCCTTTAAATAATTAATTTTTTTAAAATAATATGTAAAGATTAAAATTTTATAAAGCATACTAAAATATGACACTTCTTAATATATAAGAAAATAATTAATTTTAATCATTTTTCATTTGTCATAAATGTAATCAATATTTATTGATACAAATTTTCAACTTGTCTTACAAAATCACTTTATGTTAAAAAAAAAAGAATGTTGGGATATATGAGATGAGTAATTAATGTGACATGAATGATAAAACTTTTACAAAATTTTGTGAAAAATAAAATTGTAAGATAAATATTACTCAATCTAAGGACCTGAATCTTGTCATTCATTATTATTACTTTGACAAAAGTTTTATTGTTGTATGGATATGATATTTTTATTGCATAGAGAATAAGATAGGAGTTCACATGTTGTATTGTGGGTCCTATCTTTTTAGATGAAGAAGTATGATTATTTTTTGGAATAACTTAACAATGAGCTTTTATTATCCATCTCATGTAATTGAGAAATTTTTTTATGTAAATTTAATTTTAAAAATATAAATAAAAATTATAAAAATAAATAAACATGCAAATTCAGCCTGTTTATATTTATTTATATATATATATATATATATAATTAATTAATTTAATCTAAAATTAATTATAAATGAGTTCTCCTTAAAACTTCTTCAATATGTAAGTAACCCTAGCGAAATTGTCAAATCCAAAGGGTATTTGACATGAGAATGAGACCACAACTTGTTCAACTTTGGACATTCAAATTAAAAGAGCGCAATCTAAAAAGACAGGAACATATCATTAAAGAATATGAAAAGGTCCTGAAGCGTATAATTGTCATTTCACATAAATTCCCAATGAATAACACATAACAGATAGAGAGAAATAAATGAACAGAGAGAGAGAGAGAGAGAGAGAGAGAGAGGGAGGATCTTTAATTAGGAAATACAATTGTATCAGTGGTACACCGTCCATTGTTTTTTCCATTTCCATTTTGCTTTTCGAGTTGCGTTCCTTCTTTCTTTCTTAAAATTTTACACCTTTCCCTGCGCAACAGATAGAATCCGTCAACCCCTCGTCTCGCGCATTCTCTGTTAACTGAATTTACAGACTTTTACAGAATGAACCAAAAATAAAAAAAAAAAACAACGAAAACACAGACAAAAACAGCCACTAAACAGCCATTTCTCCACAATATCCAGCCGGAAAACCGCCTCCGCTTTCTTATACCATTTTTATTCCTCCATACCCACATAGGCAAAACTGGTATTTTTTACCCAGAGGGCTCTTTCCTTGTCCAGACGAAGCAGTTTTCGTAGCCGGAGATGGTGGTGGGTTTGTTTTCTTCCGACGACGGCGTTTGCTAACGTGCGCCGGGTCCGTAGGAAATAGAAAATAAAAAGTAGTATCGGTGATAGTGCTGGTTCAATCTGGGGCGTACACGTGGACAGAGATGGAGACCGAGGTGATGGAGACGTGGGGAACCTGGGAGGAGCTCCTCCTCGGTGGGGCTGTTCTCAAGCACGGGACCCGAGAATGGACAGTCGTCGCCGCGGAGCTCCGTGCCCGAACCGTTTGCCCGTACACCTTCTCCCCGGAGGTAAAAAAAATAAATACAAATTCATGTTTTCTTTTCTTATTTTATCGTTAAAATTATTTTTTTTAAGAAAAAGACAGATTTTCCATCATTATTTCTACTTCTATTCAGTTGTACTTCAAATTCGAAATTCGTTGTGCATTTATTGTTTTCCGTACTTTTTTGGTCAGACATTATTTTATACTTTGTTAATTATTCAATTCATTATTTCCTATTTGTTATATTTAAATTTTATTTTTTGACAAATAAAAATAAAAGGTAATTTTCATTTTATTTACTAACTGCCCTCTCGGCCCTGAATTTTCTCTTGTTTTTTTTTTTAATATTGAAGTTTTATAATTAAAAAATAACTATATCATATTTTAGTGAGGGGAATAAATGAAGTTTCGAAGTAGAGAATGAAAACATGTAATATATAAGTTGAAACAAATCTTTTATTCACTCAAGTTTTGAGTGTGGAAT
Source organism: Ceratonia siliqua (assembly GCA_034509205.1). Classification (NCBI taxonomy): domain Eukaryota; kingdom Viridiplantae; phylum Streptophyta; class Magnoliopsida; order Fabales; family Fabaceae; genus Ceratonia; species Ceratonia siliqua. Next base: position 3,515 of record JASKGM010006218.1, read on the forward strand.
TAGGTGAAGTCCAAAATATAACATGTATTAGAGCCGTCAGCTAATGCCATATGTTGGTTCGGGTATAACCGTCCACGTTCTGAAACTGAGAATCCCAACCTCACACTCCAATGTGGAGAAGGAGTGTTGGCAAGTCAGGTGGAGGATGAGAACATGCGATATATAAGTTGAAGTAAACTAGTGGAAGACTCGAGTTTTCAGTGTAGAGTTAAGTTAAGTCAAAAATATTACAGTTTGTACAGCCTAAGAAAATAAAGAAAGAGAGAAAGGCAAAAGCGGATAGCTTTGGAAAATGAATTATATTCAATACCCATGACCATACGCAGGCTTGAGCCATCTCTCTTGATTCATGAAGCTAATTTTGTTGCTTAGCATATAATAATTATTCTAATAGGCTATTTATTAAATAGAAAAAATATTATAAAATGAATTTTAAGTCAACGAAATGTTTAGACCCTGGGGCATTATAGAAATCAAAGAATGCCACACCAAAGGAATAGTAAAATAGATATATGCTTGGATCTTTCTAGAAGAAGCAAAATATCATATAGAAAACGGAAACTAGGGTGGAGATTTGGTGGATGACACGTGTCTTTTGCATAATGGGTGGCCTCCACGTGCCATTTGTTCCCCATAGATGCACCACTTCATTGAATATCTTAGCCCACATCATCACTTGCACATGTTCATGTTCATTGAGGTGGCAAACATCCCTTTATTCAATCTGTTCTGCTATATATAATAATGACGGAGCCTTTCTTTGTAACTTTGCCGATCAGCATCAATACATGGCTCATAAAAGTCCTGAAAGGCATGCCATTTTCGTGTGAAATGTCCAGAACATTCAGAAAATTCTGCATAAATTATTACAATGAGGTAGTTTAGCCACACATATGGTTTGTGCTTTGTTAGCTTTGTTTTACTCAATTAACTTAGTTACTACTGATATTAGGATCCATGTGACTCTTGTAAGCAGGGACAGACTTACATATAATGAATTAGGAGCAGTCGCCTTCCAAAAAATAAAAGATTCTCGTATATGTATGTAATATATATGATATAATTATCACTTCTAAAATTTTCATACTACTCCCTCTATTTTTGATGTGCATACTATTATGCCGCCTCTTTATTATTTTTCTGGTATTGTCCCTATTTGTAAGAGATATATATCAAAAGTATTCATGGGATTTTTCCGAACAGCATAACTTTTAGAAGGAAATCATCATTAGTATAATCCACTAGGTGTGGTTAATTAGCAGTGAGGGGTTACAAGAGATTTTAAGTTCAATCTCCTTTATGGTCATGTACAAAAAAAAAAAAAAGATCATTGACTTAGTATAAGAGCTTTTATGATCAGTAGTTAGGAGTCTGATACTTGTCATCTTATTCTTCGTAAATTAAATTAAATTTCGGTTAATAAAATTATTCATGAACATTTTTCTAACAGCGTAAGCTATTGGGATGAAATAGTCATTAACAATTCGGGCATGTAATAATAGCTTTCCTTTAATTTTCAAGTGGAATTATATAAATACTTTCAGTTTCGATGGAATGTGTGGATGATAAAGCACCTAATTTTATACATTTCTCTTTTACATGTTTCAAAACTTGCTATGATACATACTATTTTATGTTGATGACTTCTAAAGAATTACTATCTTAGTTTAGAAGGTACAAAATTTACAATGCTTGTTATGTAACAAATGCTACTCTATATTGTAAACTTTTTGCAAGTTATTATAATAGTTTCATAGAGTTAAACATCATAAATTTAGAGTGTGTAAAACTTATACCTTAAAATACGTGTGGAAGAAGAGTTATCTTAAGTTACTCCTAAAACTAGGAGTAGAAGAAGACTTATCCTATGTCTTCTAATGGTTCAGTGATAGATTTTATGCCTGGACTATACTATATCAATTATATTAATGATGGAGTTACTTTAGGTACTTCAATTTTAGTATACTTGTATCACTGAATGTTGAGGTTGCTGAGGGACCACTCTTAACCTCGTATTCTGCAAAACTAACTTAGTTCATTGATCAAATATAGGCCAAATCCTACCTCTTGAATTTTATTTTATTTCTTAGTTACTTTAAGTTTGGAATTTAAGTACCTCAATTTGATAGTTGATTGTGTTAAAAAAGTTGCAGTTTACAAAAAATTCTTAGGTAAACTTAGTCTATAAAAAAGTTGTAGATCAAGTCAATCATTAGTAAATAGTAACCATGTTAGAGGTGAGAGCCACCTTTGACATGTATATGTGTCTCCTGATGAATGTCTTGTCTGCACATCTTTTGTGAATTTGGCTTACCTAAGAATTTTTTGCAGTATACACTGCCAAGAATTTCTAACTGCCTTTTTAATAATACTGATATGTTTTGGCATGTTGGCATGTCAAATACGAGGCTTGGAATAATAACTGCTATATTAGTACCTTGTAATGCAAATAATGAAGGAAACCTATTTGGTGTATTTTAGTTTTAATAGACATATTCTTTTTGCAGGCCTGTAAAGCCAAGTATGAAGACTTGCAACAACGCTATTCTGGGTGCACGTAAGTAGAATTTTTTCAACATCTTTCCCTATTTGGTTGTTCTTCATATTTGGCTATGGAGATAATCAGTACCCTTTGAGGACTTCATAAAAGTTGAATATTGTATCTAATTTGTATTTTTGTAAATGGCATTCTTAGGGCTTGGTTTGAGGAGCTTAGGAAGAAAAGAGTGGCAGAGCTGAAGAGAGCTCTGGAGCAATCTGAAGACTCAATTGGGTTAGTTGCATGACTATTTGTTCTTTAAGCAGAAATTTTTTGACAAGACAACTAAGGGCTTGTTTTGCCGTGCTGCAAAATTTCAAAAATTTCAAAAATCATTTTTTTTAAAAGGATGTAACAAAATAGCAGTTTCACATTTGACCAAATCTTCCCACAAGTCTCTTACAAATATTATTAATGTGGGATAATGTTGGAAACCCACACAGAGAAACAACTGATCCAGAATACTGCACTTCTATATTATACTTGACAAACAAAATTACAACACAGCAACAGTTCACACTGCTACGGAGATACTCCTACATGAATACTTCCACAAACAATACTGGAGCAATACAACAGAATAATGAACAACACACTACAATCCACTGGAGTAACTCCCCACAAGATAACAGTAGGATATCACAGATACAGCCTAGCACTTAGGGTGGTTAGTCAATCCCCAGTTTCCCAAGTCAATTTCTACACATCCAACCTCTGGTTACCTTTCCCTCTTTAGTCTCTCTGTTAACTACTTGTAACATTCCTGCCCAGCTCCCTCCAGCTCCCTCTTTTAACTGCCCTTCCTTCTCTAATAACTTTCTTACCCCTTTACCCCTCCTTCTCACATAAACCTTTGTAACTGGGGTCTAACAGATAATATTTGTAATTTTTTATTTAGTGAGTTTATTTTTGTTTAAAAAATATTAGTTTCTTCTTCTGATTATAATTTACCGGAGAAGCTCTAATTATTTGCTTCTGTTTCACAATAGAAATGTAGATTCTTTTGTCATTTAAAAGTTATTTTTTGTGTTGGCCAAACACGTATGAAAAAAAAAAAGGTATTTTTTTTTCTTCTTTCCTTTAAAAAGCAGCTTTCTTTGGAAATGGACCTTACTGCACCAGATCGTCCAGTTGCATGACGGCCATTGGATAGCGTGCCATGTGGGGAGATGGGTGACATGGCACCCATCCTGGCCAAACACACCAACTGCACTGGATGCAGTTACTGCACCCGATTCGGGTTCCCTCTTTTTTCTCTTGTGCCGCATGGCCAAACAGGCACTAAGTACTTTGAAATACTGCAAGTCTCTTCCTTCCAAATTTTTGCTAAATAAAATGTCCACCTAATGCTTATAGGTAATCAGCACACAGTACACCCCACTGCCCTCAGGGAGTTGGAGCAGGGGAGAGTTTCCCACACACTTGCTATTCTAGAAATCAACTTTCACTGTCCTCTCGGGGAATAATTGTTTGCAGACTGCTATGCTCTTCAGCTGGCTTTCCAGCATTTTGAGTGTAGTTTACTCAATACCTTTGTTTCAGGTTTCTTGAATCAAAGCTCAAGTCCCTCAAGGCTAAGAAGAATGAGAAAAGAGATGATTGTCATGTTGACAATGGCTTAGGTGGTCCGGAATTGCACGTGCCTTCAAAGAAATTGGAGAGAGTCGAATCTTCCACTAAAGAGACATCAAAGGATGGGCTGTCTGCTGGGAGTTTTACACATGAAACCAGGACAAATTGGTATCCTGAATGTGAGGTTCCAGCAGTGTCTACAGAAGAGATGGAGACTAAACCTGAAGTTTCACAGTCTTCTGGCCAGGAGAAAATTTCATATGTAGATAAGTTAGCACATACTATATATGAAGGGCAACATGGGAGTTTGAAAAAAAGGAGAGGGAAGAGGAAGAGGAAAGACTGTGGCAGAAAAATCATGGAAGCAAGTGTTGGAGAAAGTGACTTTTTGGATACAGCTGATGTTGTGTCCCAGTGTAAAGAAAGTTCTACCAGCAACTGTGGTGAGGTTGCCAAGTCTTCTGGTGTAGATTATCAAAATAGGAGTTTGAAGAAGGATGGAATGGAAGATTTGATGGTGATTTTAGATTCTATTTTGGAAAATAAAGGTGCCTCTGCTTTTCGACGTCGACTTGATAGTCAGGTATGTGTGAATAATAAACCCCATCCTATCGATCTTTAGTTAGTTTCTGAGTTCACTCACCATAATGCTTTTGATGATAGGTCCAATTGTTTAATATATGCAGATGCTCTCAATCTAGCTAGCTACTTATAGACAAATAAAGTTTTACCTTCGCATAGGGATAGCTGTTTCTTGTTCCCTAGAGTGTACTTGTTATGGATGAAAATAGGAGGATCCATAGGAGGGGTTTAAAAAAAGGATTGCAATCATTGTATACTTAGAGAATAAAATGGGGTGAATGAAAATAAAGTGATTAGCACGTAGCAGATATTTTCACTCACATGGAATAAAAACTAGGCAAAATTCAATGTTCAGGAGTTCTAACAAAACAAATGTTTTTACTAATTTATTTTTTTATTTTTGATAGAAATATCTATTTATTAGAATAATATACTTGTTATGATTAACCAAAAAGAAAGGTACTCTAGTTTCACTCATACTAAGCAAGAGGGATCATAATAAATTTTAGCAATCTCATTCTTTGTTTCTTTTTATACCGAGCACTTGCAAGAAAAAGTTTGAAGTTTGTAATTACTCAATTCACACTTCCATTTTTGTTAAATTCTAGAGATAACTCTTAAACTCATACGAGTTTACTAGTGTGTACACCCAATTAGAGTTAACTAGCATGTAAACTTGAACTCCTCTAAACTTGGTGGTTGAACTCATCAAAAATATAAACTCTCTGAACTCACATGCAAACTTGTAAGTCTACATAGAGTTTAATGAGTTTGATTTTTTGCACATGCCTGGGCCATTTTGAGGCCATTTAAGTGCTGAATGAAGCATATGCTGCCGAAACTCACTACCAGATTTTTAAATAAAAACGTGGAGCAGTGTAAATTTGGAGAAAAACTCCAACAGTTGCATGAATCATGTTCTTGTAACACAATGCCAGGGAATGAAAGATGTAGGAAATAGTAGTAAATATGAAGATAAAAGACAATATGGAGCTATTGATGTTTTTTATTTTTTATTTGCTTATTTATATATAAACTTTATGCTATTTTGTTCATAAGTATTAACTATATTGAGTATTAAGGATTTGATATTCTTGATTTTGAACTATTAATTACTTTGACTAGTTGTACTTATGGTCACATTACGTAGTAATACTTCATTTTATCCTGAGTTGTTGGTCATTAAATTTTTTAATTAGTTATTCAATAATCTGTGTAATCTCTTACGAGTTTATGATTTGAGTTTATAGGCTCTCCACGAGTATATGTTTGACATCCATGCTCACTTCTCAATTCTCACTCACTCGTCTCATTTTTCATCTCTTCTATAAGCATAATATGATCTCTGCAGAATTTGTTTCGTTTCATTTTATTCCTTTTGAATCTGTATATCAATTAACAAGTACGCAGTCATCTGTTTCCTTACATACTACTTTTAAATGACAGAAAAGAGGAAGGTACAAGAAAATGATCCGGCAGCACATGGACTTCGACACTATAAGTTCAAGGATTGTTAGCCAAACGATTAAGTCAGCAATGGAACTTTTCCGGGACTTGCTGCTACTCACTAACAATGCTCTTGTCTTCTACTCCAAGAGCACTCGTGAATACAAATCTGCTCTACTCCTGAGAGATCTTGTAAACAAAAAGTTGAGGGAGAGTTTCAAGGGTTTTAGCAGCAAAGTTACAGAAGCCAATGTCCCTATCAAATTACCTGTGCATAATCTTCATGTGAAACCCAGAAGTGTACGCCCAGGTAACAGAAAAATTGTTGCGAAGGCAGCTGCTGGTGGCAGTAATTCTGCTTCTGGGGTCTCACATGGAGCTAGGAAACCTGGTAAAGCTGATTCCCCACCTTCAGTTGAATCCTTACCACTCAAGAAGAAAGCTTTTGGTCGACCCAAAAAGGTTGGACGTGGGCCTGCAGGTCAAAGACCTGCAACTCCAATGAAGGGTAAGAAAAGAGTTAGAACAAAGTGATAATGCTGAGGATTTAGCCCAAGCTCTCAAGCTTACTTGCTTAGCCTTTAGGTCTACAAGGGCCCTTTTGTATAAAGATTTTCGATTTTTTGTTTTTTATCTTTAACTTGGATATGCAGCAGGAGGGAGAACTAACTACAAACATTTGAAATAGTTGTAAATTACTGCAGTCTGCAACTAATCTAGTTTCCTACCAGGGTAGCTGTTTCTGTTTTCTTTTTCCAGAAACTAAATCTTTTGGAAATTGTAAATAAGAATTTTGTTTGTAGCAAAAGTAAAGTGTACAAATTTTGATTGGTGTAAACTGTACAGTGATTCATCAGCATATAAACTTTCAGGTGATAAACTTGGTTTATTCCCTTCAAGAGGTGGCAAACCTTATGCAACATGGTATCTGACTCACTGATTGGAGGTTGTTTCATCATAGACGTTTTTGGTCGCTAACATAATAACAATACATTAGGGGATGTATAGCTAACATAAGAACAGTCTGGGACTTGGACTTGGCCCTGGCCCTAGAACCGAACTTGGATTCATACTTGGTGAGCTTAGATTCACTCTTGGTTCTTGACCCTGGCTCTAGCCTCGGTTCCCAACTCTTTAATTTAAATAGTAAAAAATATTTTATTATATAATATATTAAATAATAGAAATATTTTTTTATTATATTGTTTAAACAATACAAAACAATTCTTTTAAGAAATATGTTTTATAAAACACTAAAACAAATTAACTCTTTATATATATATATATATATATATATATATATATATATATATTTTTTTTTTTTTTTTTTTTGAGGCAATTGCAATATCTTTTCCACTCATAATAATGGAGTACAGTCACCCTCACCTTTTAATCTTGCCATATGACATTACTCCTATTGTGGTACTAGAATTAAAATATATTTATTAATTTGGGCATGGGTCAATCACAACCTGGATTTGATTAGGATTTTTATTTTCACAAATTAAATGAATGGTTGAAAAAGTAGTTAAATTCTCAAATTCTGGAATCTTCCTTTGGAACCTCTGGAATAGGCAAATTGATCAGTTTATCTTTTATCATGCTCAATGATGGGCAGTTATGGACCTACTTGCGAGAATTAGGGCCCTTTAAACAAATAGTTATATAT
>JASKGM010006219.1:0-11320 GCA_034509205.1 Ceratonia siliqua
AAAAACAGAGGTTTCTTCAAGGAAGAACCCTATTTCTTAGTCTTGTCTCTATCGCTTGTTTATCCAAGTCTATCTCTGGTGTTTGCATCCCTTAATCTACCCATCCCTGCATTAGATGTGAGACTGGACATATCCAGATCAGAGGGAGTGAACCTAGTCACCACAAACCTAGCGTGGGTTTTGGTCCCAGTCTCGGTCGCCAGCCCTGATACCAATTGTTGGATCGAGCACTTATCACTAGGCTAAAAGTTCTAACTGTTAGTTAGAGTGCAATTTTTCTACTTAACCATACCAACCCAAGCACTACGTTTCGACTGTGACTTGATCTACACTTGACCCTCTGCCATGAAACAATTGTTGCCACATTTTGGCCAACAATCTCCCCCTTCTGCATTTGGTTCTACTGGGAATCAAACATTTGACCTTGGCTTTGATACCATGATGAAATTCGGATAGGCCTAACTCATTCTTCCAAAAGGGCTTTGGAAGGTGAAGATTGCCTCACTTTTATATATAACACTTAACCACCAATCGCCTCCAATGTGGGACTTCCAACAACATTGATGCATAATCCTCTTATCTATGTACAAAAACATTGGATAAGCATTTTGCTTGCTTGAGGTGGTCTTCATGATCTATCGGTCTCTCACATCCATCTAAAAGTTTTATTTCCTCCTGATCCAGTTTATGCTTCTCTCTTCATTACTGGTAGACGAGTTCCAAGACCAAAAGCATTGTTGGGTTCACTGTTAATTGTACCAAGGATCACTTAAGCGTTCTGATATATCACATCTCTTTTTCTAAACATTTTATGTGATACTTTGACTTTGTTGCACATTTTTGAGCTATATCTATCGATGGTAGTCATGTTTTCTACTCTTATTCAGGCATTTCTGGGAGGGGGTTGCCTAAAGTTAACACGTTGCCAGCAGAAATATCACAGACAGATAAATTGGAGTCAAGTTCAAGTCAGTTTAAGTTGGAAAGGTCAAAATCAGAGAGGCAGAGACATCTACGGCCTGAAGATGCGGCACAAATTTTTGATGATAAAATTTCTGCACAGGCGAAGGTATTTTATTGTGATCTATAAATTTATCTTCTGCCTTTTCTTTTCCTGCCTCTCTCTGCCATTTTCCAAGCATCCTTTAATTTTCCCCCTTTAGTAGCTAGTGCTAGCAGTTTGATTACCTAGGAATAGCTGTTACTTTTCCAAACTAACAAAGGGAAAATGCGCTGACTTTGATTGTGTGTATCTTCTCTAATTATTATAGAACTTTTGCTGATTATAGATAAAGGAGTTCTGACAGTCTTATTTCAAGTATAATTAATTCTCTTATGGAAAATGAGGAATTCTTTTGCCAATGACTTTTCATTGATTGGAACCTTATGCCTTTTTGCGTACAAAAGTGTACGAGGTTATAGTTTTAACACTCACCATGTGCATGTGTATGATGTGCCAATATAATGTAGTGCTGCTAACAATATTGATAATAGATTTTAAACAATTTGTCCCTTTAGGCAGGGAATAATATCTTGTTTCCAAGCAAAGGCACTGGCTTCGTAGAAAATAGGCAATAAATAACATGAAGTTAGGACAAGTATTTTCTTAAAATTATGCTGGGTTTAGGCCTAATACATAGACAAGAAAATGTGGATGTGTAAGAGCAAAATCTCATTAGATTTGACATATATGCCCTTTTGTCTTCTATGAGTTTAGGCAGGATTGGAACCATCTCCTCCCCTGCCAAAGTATATATATAGATAAAAATTAAGAAGCTTAAGTTGTTAGGCGAAACCTAAAAATGGCTTTCATCTCTAACACAGTAACAAACCCAGTCATCTCGAAGCAATTACGGCTTGAAGTGTGGATGAAGCACGTGCAATAATACCTTGTGATGAAATTTAAGGTGATTATGAGAACAAGGGCAGCAAGTTTCAAACTCTTGACTATCTGGTGATTAAGGATTTTATCTCATATCAAGGAATTAGTGATCTAGATGCTTAAGCGATTAGGTGAAGTTTTTTTCTTTTTTTTTTATCTCTAACAGGAATAAAGTAGCTTTTTTACTTTCTTTCCAATATTTGCTTCTCTTAGAGATCTCTTTTAACTGTACTGCATTTTGTACTTGGCTTTACTCATAGGCTTTTGTCCAATGCTCTTAATTATGCACTGCAACTGAAAAAAATTGGAAAAAGAAACCAGAAACCTGTTTAAGTTAAGCTTCTAAACAAGTCCTTGTGTAGATCCCTCATCGCAGCTCTTGCTTGTACTTTAAGACTGTCTATTATGGGATAGAAAGTTAAGAAATGAAGAGATGGAATGGAATGGAAAACAATGAAAATGGAACCTTTCCCCTTGTTTGTAAATTTTAAAAATTAAGGAGGGGAATGGAATGGAATAAGAGGGGATCCATTCCCATCCCTTCTGCCTCAAAACACCAATTTTTATTCCCTCCCAAATTGGGCGATAAAGAGGGGACACTTATTTTTATTTATTGATTGACAGTTTTACATTTGCTATGTAGTCATTCCCCCAAATTCAAATGTTTACTTATTGCATGGTTGAAGAAGTTTGCTCTTGAAGCAAGTAACTTTCACTTCATCCCTTTTCTCAAATATGATTTTCTATATGGAATTGCCATCCCTAAATCTAATTTTTCATATGAAATTGTCATCCCTTCCCTTAAATCATGTATGATATGTGTTAAAATTGTTATTCCCAAATCGGATTTTCGTTTATGTTGTGTTATTATGGGAAATATGAATTTGGAGTTGCAAATTGATTTTTTTTCACATTTAAATTAATATTGAGATGCATATATTGTGATGTCTACAGAATTTTTATTCTATTCTAAATAAAATAACTATATTGTAATTTTGTATTTATAATACTTTATATTCCGTTTACTTTTATTTGAACTTCCAAACGAAGGAAATTTCTTTCCATTTGCATATCAAACTTTCAAACAGAGGGAGGGTAAGTCTATTCCATTCTTTCCCTTCCCTTTCTGTTCTATTCCATTATGTTCCGTTGCATTCCTTTCTCTGTGAAACTTCCAAACATAGCCTATGTTATTAGAAGTGGAAAAGGGAGCAATGTTCACCTTGCTTAAATTGATGGTAAATAATAGATTAATAAACTGAAAGGCTTGATCAAAACGGAGACTTGATGAACAGGAAAGCTTGCTAATTGTGGCAAGCCCTCTTCTGTATTTATACTATTACTGAAGATAGCGATGAACACAGAAAACAGAAGATAAACTACAAGAGTGATATTCAAATCTATACATGATAAATTGATATCCTAATCTTTGGTAGTGGTAAGTGATAAGTATCCTAGAGGATAGCAACATCCTTTATCCATTAACAGTTTGTAACACTTCATCCATTATACTTTGAAAGCATTTTCAACACTCCTCTTCTAGCTGAAACCGAGCTCTCATATTGTTCCAATGACAAATAAGCTGAATTTAGCAAATAAAAACTTCAAGATCAATATAGAAGAACTTGAATAGCTCAATCCAACAACAATGAGCTCAAACAACAACTTGCAGTGACTGTCAATTAACTTTTTGAACTTGGGCAACTAGCCCTAACTCCCTTGAGCAACAAGCTCCAAGTGAAACAAAGCACCACACAGTCAAAGAACCAACGTCTCATAAACAAGACCTTCACAGCAGATGTGAACAGCTTCAACAAACAATCACATCTTCCAGCAACATATAAAATTGGGAGAATAGAGAAAATGGCAGAAACCCAAGGAAGATACATGCGGCATGGTCATTAGGTTCACAGTACTTCACCTAAAATGAAGGTAGACATGTTTTTTGGGGGAGATTTGAAGCAGCCAGAAGGGAGATGACTGTAAAAGAACCCATCACATGTTGTTGTGTGGATGGCAGGACAGCAAGATAGTGGCAGTGCATGTGAGCACGTGGAGTAGCTGATGGCAACTTACTTCTGAGTTCTGTCGGATAAGAATACTTCAAGCTTGATTTTCAGTACAACAACAACAGTGATAAGACTAGATGCCCTAGCAAAGTTTTGAATGAAACTTCTACATGTGGAAAGATAGGCTTAGTGAAGGTAGAAAGATAACCATAATGAAGGTAGAAAGATTTGTGGTAACTAAACTAAACAAGATGATTATAAAAGGATGCAATAATGTCTAAACCAAACTATAAGAAAAGTTTGGGCTATGGTGGATGATAAGGCTCTAATACCATGTTGAAAGTCATTGTAAGAAAGTATATTAATGAACTGAAAGGCTTGTTAAACACCGAAACTTGATGAATGGGAAGGCTTGGTAACTGTGGCATGGCGTCTTCTATATTTATGAGTATACTATTACTGGAGATAGTTATAAACAAAGAAAATGGGAGATAATCTACAAGACTGATATGCTGATCTCTAGATATTAGATAATAATAAATTGATATCCTAATCTCTAGATGATAAGGGATTATTATCTCAGAGGATAAGAGTATATTATAATTCTTTTAACACTCTATAACAGTTAACCCTATAATACTGTGATAGGCTTTTCCAAACACCTAGCATATGTTGTCTTTCTAAATAGGATTATGATATCAGTTCCTGTAGTATATTCTACCATGCTTTATTTTCTTCTTTGTTTCTCCTGATGATGATGATGATGATCATCTTATTTTTTAAGCCTATATGCCTGAAACGCCAGTTGAACTTTAAAACTGTGCAGCTTAAATTGTTAAACAGAATAGCTACTGTAAAAGATGATGGAACTGTAGAATTTGAAGTTCCAGTTGGTGTAGAACCTGAAGCTCTTGTTGCTCAATCCAAACATGTACATAATGTTGCTGATGATGATCCACTTGATGCAACAGACCTTCAATACGTACCGCCATTACAGATAGTGATGCTTATTGTTGGTACACGTGGTGATGTGCAGCCATTTGTTGCAATAGGCAAACGTTTGCAGGTACATAGGCACTTCTCTATGCCTCAATTTTCCCTTGCCCTTATATTTCTTATAATGTTTGTGTATGTTTTTCTTTTATCAAAAGTAAAATTTTTTTACCCCTTCCAAGGTTATAATCCTCCTAATGTTTACAAAAAAGAGAAAGCAAGAGTACCACTGTACAAGTGTTGTTTATTGAAAGAGATTTTATTAAATGAAGAAATAAAAGAAAGTACAAACTTGGAGGATAAGATATTCACCTAGGAATTCAAAATTAAAAATAATAACATTAAACAAAAGAATTGAAAGACAATACATCAGTGTAATAGGGACCTCCAATCTCATGTTGTATCAGTTACAGGCAGCCTCATGACCCAGGCTAAACACCATAAAGAATAGAAAAAGGGGCAAAAATGTCTAGCTAAGATTTCTCCTACCAGATACACCAAAAAACCCTTGCAAATAAAACGCCTCACATCAACATATTGCCTTCCGGACTCTACCCAAAAATTAAAAAGAAAACCAACAAGAAATATTTTGAGTTTACTGGAAACCTATCTCTTGCTAAAATAGTGAAGACTTCCTGTTGAATTTCCGTGGTGGCCTAACTTCTCCTCACAAAAGCACCTTGTGAGGGAAGGGATACCTCCTACTTATATACAATAATTAATGACCTTACCCATGCAATGTGGGACTTCCAATACTTTCCCTCGCTAACGGAGGGAGTGAACCTAGTCACCACTACGGACGGCAATGAAAGCCGCCACCTGGTGTAGGTCTAAGCTCTGATACTATGTTGAATTTCCGTGGTGGCTTATCTCCTCCTCACAAAAGCGCCTTGTGGGGGAAGGGATGCCTCCCACTTATATACAACAATTAATAACCTTACTGAAGTAATGTGAGACTTCCAACACTTCCAAATATTCCAAGCTCCTCTATAATTGTTATTGTTGTTGTTATAAAACTTTGTGAGTGAAAACAACTGCCCTAGATTGTTCTGTGATTATGGAATTCCTTGGAACCTTGTGTGAGCTTCATTTGAATGTGGGTGACAAGTGTCCAATGACTCCAATCGTTCTTTCTTAACTTATCATGGTATAAATATTTGAATTGGTACATCTCCCTTCTTTATCAGTGATTGACTGAGTCATATAGTTTGCTATTCATCCTTCTTATAAAAGGTCAATTATGTGGTTACATTGGCAAATGTACTTTAGTACTTGCTGTGCTGTTTATAAAACAGGACTGGTTTGTCACTTGTAAATTTGTTAAAAGAAAAGTAGTCATTCTAGTTGGAGAACAAAGGGAATCGTTGTTGCTCTCTTAGTTTAAGAAATTAAGACTATATCATTATATGTATACTATATCATGCAGCGAGACTTGATTCTCCTTTTTTCATTTTATCATCTGTTAAGTGCTTTTTCCTTTCTGTTTTAGTCTTTAGATGTTTTTAATTTAGAGCCTACTTCATATCTTGTTTTCTTCTCTTATAGCTCTTAGGAACTCCACCTTGTAGTATTCTGGTCTACATGCATTGGCTACATTTTAGCAGGTTGCCATTACAATAAAACTAGAATAAGACCAAGGATTTTAACAAAACTGGGAGTTTGATGGATAAATGGCATTAAAGTCTTTATTTGAAAATCAGTACACCTTGTAGTGTCCTGCCTCAACTATTACTCAATTTATCCAAGTTTGATACTCGTCCTTCATTTCTGATAGCTGTAGCTACTGTTTTTTCTGCTATGTGTTTTAATAGTTGTTAGTTCCCCTTTCTTTCTTGCAGAAAAGTGCTTACTAGTAGCTAACTGGTAATAAGTATGTGCTTGATTACACTGCTCCAACTTCTATTGGTAAAAAGTAGTTGATTAATATATTGTCCAGATAACCATCTTAGAAGGAATGTGTCAACTGAGTTTTAATTCTTGGTTTCTGTTGAAGATATTATTGAGTAGAAAATTGAGGATTTTAATTTGCATTTATGTGCAGGACTATGGCCATCGTGTTAGATTATCGACTCATTCAAATTTTAAGGAGTTTGTCCTAACAGCTGGGTTGGAGTTTTATCCGTTAGGCGGTGATCCAAAAGTTCTTGCTGGTTGTATGTACTATGACCCTACGTACATTTCTGCTACTATTACCTGAGTGGTCATATGCATAATTTTCTTCTGTTCCATGATCATCACTTGAACTAGAAATGTGATTGAAATTGGTTTAAATTGGGGCTAAGTGGAGAACTTGGGTGTCAGGTTGTCTCTCCTGGGCTACTTTTTCTGTCATAGTGAATTCGGAGCTAAACTCTTGGTTTCGGGAGCAGAGAGGAGTGAGGGAAGGGGATCCTCTATTTCCTTTTTTGTTTTCCTTAGTGGTGGATGTGCTTAGTAGGATGGTTTCAAGGGCTGTGGATAGAAATCTCATTAGGGGTATTTGAGTAGGGTTGGGGAGGTTGTAGTGTCCCATCTTTAGTTTGCAGATGATACTATTCTTTTCCTGGAAAAGGATAGGCCCATTTTTTTAAACATGCTTTATAGTTCTACAGGTTTTTGAGAATTTTTCTGGCTTGAAGATTAATATGGCAAAGAGTGGATTGGCAGGTATTAATGTTGATGGGGCCACCCTTTCTTCTTGGGCTGCACTTTTATGGTGCCATATCCTTCAATGGCCTCTTATTTATTTGGGTGTTCCTCTTGGAGGGAACCCAAGAGCTGCTTTGTTTTGGAACCCTGTGGTTTTGAAGGTGTCTAAGTGTTTGGATAATTGGAAAGGATCCTTTTTTTCTTTGGGTGGTTGTATTACACTTATTCAATCCTGTTTATCTAGTATTCCATTGTAATTTTTATCTCTCTTTTGTATTCCTGTGGGATTAGCATGGAGGCTAGAAAAGATAATGTGGGGTTTTTCTTTAGTCTGTTGTGGGAGAGATAAGAAGGGATCATCTTTTAAGCTAGGATATTTGTTGTAAACCGAAGAGTGAAGGGAAACTTGGCCTTGGTCATTTGGTGTCCACAAACATTGCATTGGCTAGTAAATGGTTATGATGTTTTCCTCTAGAGTTTGCTTCTTTATGGCATCAAGTAAATTAGAGCAAATACGGTTTGGATGAGAATGGGTGGGATGCCAACCCAGCAATTTCTGCTACTTATGTAAGCTCTTGGCAATTTGTAACTTAGGGTTTTCGTTTAGATCTTGTATTTCTTTGAGGGTTGGTGATGGGTGTCATATTAAATTCTAGGAGGATAGATGGGTGCAGAATATTCCATTTTTTTTCAAGCCTTTCCAAATCTTTATCATCTCTCTTCACTGCATGATGCCCCCCATTCAAAGGTTTTGTTCATTCTAGGGGAATTTGCAATCTTGAAAATTTTCACTTTCTAAGGAATCTTACTAACAGAGAGGTTATTGAAATTGATTCCCTCTTGCTTCTTCTTGAATCTGTTAACTTATCCACTAGTAAGTATAGGAGAGTGTGCACTCTAGATGCTTCAGGTGTGTTTACTTGTAAATCCTACTTTCATTTCCTTACACTCCTACTAGACAAAATTTCCTTCTTGAAAAGCCCATTTGGAAATCTAAAGCTTCCTCAAAGGTCTAATCTTTTATTTGGACAGCGATACTCGATAGAATTAACACAAATGACATACTGCTAATTCGTAGACCTAATACAGTTTTGTCCCCTAAAATTTGTATTATGTGCATGAATAGTGCTGAAAATGGTGCTCATTTATTTTTACATTGCAAAGTGGCAGTTCTTTTTTTGTGGGATAAGTTATTTGGATTCTGTGGTGAGAATTGGTGTGCCTGCAGGATTTAGAGAGGTTTCTCCTTATAAGGTTCAAAGATTTTGGACTGAAAAAGTAGAGTAAAATTTTGTGGCAATGTGCAATCTTTGCGATGATTTGGAATATTTGGTTGGAACAGAATGCATGTATCTTCAAGGGTGTATCTTTGTCATTTGATACTTTATGGGACAGAATTACCTTCTCCGCATGTCTTTGGTGCATGGCTAATGACTTATTTAAGAGAGTGTCTCTTGTCTCTTCAAGATATGCAAAGGGATTGGGCAGCTTTGCTGCATTTTAAAATTTCTTTCCTCTTATTCTGTTCAATCAATGTATTGTTTTTAGATCTTTTATATTAGGAGGATACCCTATCCTCTCTTGTATCTCTTTTCTTTCTTAATATAATTTATTTTTTCATCAAAAATTAAAAAAAATGGTTGAAAGATATCTTCAGTACGTTTGACTCTTAAACTACTTCAAATGGTGCTACCTATTGTGCATTTGATACCAAGGAAATCTTAGAGCGTGTCAAGTTGGTTTAGGTGTATCTTGATGTCATTGCATACTTATTGGGGCTTTTAACTTAAGTGTTTTTGTGTGTGTATGTGTGCACATGTGCATGTGTAAATATTATTTTGTATCTATTGTAAATGCTGTCTTATAAAATACTCTTTTTTGTTATACCTTCAATTGGGTCCTCATATCATCATAAATATATGGGTTTCTTTCTTCCACTGGCATGCGTTAATCTTTAGGATTTTTTACAGGCTCTGTATGAGTGTGTGCTAATATTTGTATTAGATATAAGCCATTGGGGTCATTTCACCCGCTTATATTATAGATGGACAATTAATTTCTGACTACTTTTGGTCTTCATGACATTTGCTTATTTAGCAATAATGTATGCTTTGGTTCTTCTCAAATCTCCCTTGCCAATTTTCTGTTTCTTGTTTTCCGCCAACATTCGATGAAATAGCAAGGATAAGAAGCCTTTAACAGTTGCTGGACAAGTTTAAGAAATGACAGAAAGTGGGGGTGCCTGATGAAGGCCTACCTTTTTAGGTTCTCTGTTTCCAGTCCCTGTATATTTCTCCCTTCCTCTCTGTCCTGTGCTTGTGTTTTATGTGTGTGTGTACCACTGTACCTTCAATGATATGTTAATCCGCTCTGTTTTCTGTCTTTATAATTTTGTAACTGTGTGAGTTTAATGTTAAGCATAGCTGAAACCAGCATGAATGTAAACTCTTACACTTCATGTGATTGCGTACTATATTTTCTTTCTCCCAATCATTTTCTATTTGGCGGGTACTTTTCCTTTTAAGAAGCTTGTTCTCCTGAAATGGTCTAAAACATATATCATGTTGATTTAATGTTCGTCAAGTACTTACAAGTTCAGATCTTGAAATTTTACAACTGTTTGCTTTACATTTTAAAGTTATTTCTGGGGCAGATATGGTTAAAAATAAAGGCTTCCTGCCATCAGGACCTTCTGAGATACCCATTCAGCGAAATCAAATTAAAGACATCATCAACTCTCTGCTTTCAGCCTGTAAAGAACCTGATCTTGATTCTGGTGTCGCCTTCAAAGCGGATGCAATCATTGCCAATCCCCCAGCATATGGTATGGTTTCTTGTCAGTTGCATTTTGAAAATATGGTTGGTTGAATATGTGCATTTATAATTGACTTTCAAGCCATTGTGATGAGGCTCTCAAGTATGAAACGATGTTGGACTCTATCAGGCTGGCTTGATTGTAATTTTGAGTTTCTGTTCTTTAGTTAGAATAATTAATTCAGACAAAGGCATTGAACCAAATTGCACAAGTCATCTAAGAACTTTTGTGGGTTGAAATGAAGAATCATGCAAACAAGAGAACACCTATGTTAAGAGTACCTAAGCTATGTTAGTAAGGGTATTTTAGTCTTTAGTCTTTTAGTCTTAGTATTTCTATTAGATTGTATTTCTTTTCCCTATATATATACATGATCACCTGTCTAATAAGACATGGTTTTCCAAGAGAACAAGAGAACACCTATGTTAAGAGCCTAGTTTCTGAAATCCTAAAATTCCCAAAATTTAGAAACCCTAATTTCAGAAATCCCGAATTTTGGAAAATCCCCAATTTCCCAAATCCCAAATTTCTCCTCCCAATCAGCCCACCTCCCTTCACCGCTGGCACTGTCGGCTTCCTCATTGATCGGCGACCATAACCCTCGTCGCCGGTCACCTTTGCCTTCGCCAGCGCCGGCCATGCGCCGAGGAACAGGGATGTGAGCGAACTGAGTGAACAATGCGCGTAGGACTTCGTTTTGGACGTTATCTGGCCGGATCTTGCGTCGTGGTAGCTGCTTGGTGGTTTTTTGGCGGTTGAACCACGTTTTCGATGGATGAATGGCGGTGAACAGTGGTTATCGGCGTTTTTCAGCAGGTATTTTACTGTAGATGGCCGTTTTTTGAGTGATTTGGCCGATTTTTGGATGATTTGACATTGGGTAGTCCGAATTTGGTATTATCTCACTTGGGTAATCTGATTTTGGAGGAATTTGGCGTGATTGGTACATTTTTTTGAGTATTTTTTGATATCTTTGGGTGCTACTTACTTGTT
>JASKGM010006220.1:0-11320 GCA_034509205.1 Ceratonia siliqua
ATAACTTTTTTTAAAAAATTACATTTTGACCCATGACTTTCATAAATTGCATTTTTGACATATTTTTCATAAATTGCATTTTTGACCCATAATTTTCATAAATTACATTTGGACCCATAACTTTCGTAAATTACATTTTAACCTCAATATTCTTAGAAATTTCAGTTTTGGCACAAAATTGGGTAAGCTAAAATTTAATTAAGGATAATAAAATCACCATTTTCATTTCATTCGTGAACGTTTAAGATACTTCTAATAGAAGTTTATCTTCTCCGAAGTCCTAATCTCCGTGACATCCAGTGGAGCTGTATACTCCCCAATGTCTTAGTTTCCTTAGACTTTCAGTGGAATCTTATTTCCCCAAAGTCCTGACTCTTACAAGCATTCAGTGGAGGTTAGCCTCCCCAATGTTCTAATTTCAGGCTTTAAGTGGAAATCTAATTTCTCTAATGCCCTAACATCATTCTTAATCAATTTAATCAACTTTCGAAGTACGTTGACCTTGATCCCTTTTGGGGTACGTAGGCACCTACTTGGTAAAGCAAGTCTAGTTACTTATTTTTTTCATCTTTGTCCAATATTATTTTATTAATAAATGGGGTAATTATAATACAGTAAAATTATTAAGCACAGACAATTTAGGGTAACCATCCTTAGAGATGGACGTTGTGGGGTGCCTAACACCTTCCCCACACGTAATTAGACTCCCGAACCCTTCCTCTGGTTCCAAGGGCCAGTTTTTCTTTTCTTTTTAAGGATCCCAATTATCCTCCTAATTAATTGGTGGCGACTCCAAATTTTTCTATGCGTTTTCCCTTGCGCGCCTCAAAGTTATAAAATGATGGCTTTTTACCGGCCATCACGTTGTGACACTACAAGTATTTTGATATGATTACATTGTGCTTATATTTTTATGAATTGTTTTACGAGGATTACTGAATTTATGTGATGAATGGAATGGTTTTTGGATGAATCCTTTAGTTACTTTCATAGAAAAACCCTAGGTGCACCTAGCTTATTTGGATGTCCATGGACTACGTTCTGAAGTGGCTCTATCTGTGAGCCTGGTTCTGGATTGGAATATTTGTTATCTGATAAGTGTATCTGACAGGGAGCTATGCTCTGAATGAAATATCTGTGATTTATATCGGACTAGGAGCTCTGCTCCGGAAGTGGTATCTGTGAGAGTTCCTCATGAGAAGGAGCAATGAATTCATCCTTCTGGACTTGTTGTATTCCATTAAGAATTTTTATAAATATTTTGTCTTATAAGATCTGACTTACTGGATAATCATACTTTGTTTTTCTGTGTTGGACAAAAGTTTGATATTGACCTGAGATCGGAATTTAATGCTTTTGATAGTTTTAGATGATTTCTATTTGGTAAAATATAATATTGATGTGATTTTAGTTTCTTTACTTGAAATTCAAAATTCTTTCATATCCACTTATGCATACTGAATATATCTAATTTATTTTCAAACTTGTACCCTTGGGTAGAGGTTTTTCATCTCACTGAGTCTTGCAACTCACACCTCTCCTTAAATTTTTTCAAATAAGGCGCTAAAGTCGAACTTCCTTAGCTAATGGAGCAACTTTGGATTAATGGTGGACAGTTGGACAAGGCTTGCATAGTCAAAGTTAATTATGCTTGTTCAATTTTGTTTAGCATGTTCTGTCTATTGATTCTGAGTCCAACCGTTTGTGACCTTTAGTTATTCAAAACTGTGCTTTGGTTATACATGTTGCTCTATCTAATGGTGGGCTTGTCCACCCTTTTGTTTTGGTAATGTCAAGACTTCATTAGAAGCTTGGAAATTTGATCTTTATTTTATTATGTTAACGATTACAAGGTCTGCATGTTTGAAAGTTAGGCTTGTGGGATACTACTTTACTGTAGTTCCTACGCCGATCACGTACCACATTTGGGGCGTGACATCTATGTATTTAAATGATCATGAAATGCATATTCAAAGTCAACTTTGCATCAACAACTTAAAGCCCCAAACAGTATTATATCTGAACTAGCTATCAAACCAATTTCAAATTACTGATTTAGGATGCAAGTTTAATATTATGCTTAAGACAGAAGTAAATCCATATTTAGACCAACAAATGCATAATGCAAGTCAGTACTTTTTTTAAAAAGAAATGAAAATAAAAATACCAATCAGAATGCATAAGTTCAAAATACCAATTAGAAACCTTCGGAAAAATGTTAGAATCACTTGAAAAAAAAGGGCAAACCACTTGTAAATCACCAGTTTGGACACAAGTTAAAATCACTTGAAAAATGAGAGCATATTTGAACTCATAGGCTTAAAATGCAAATCAATATAATTTGAGTTTCAAAAATGCAGATCAACATCATTTGAAAAACAATAACAATTTTGCCACAGCAATTTCAAAAACACAAGCATAGTGCAGAAATGAAAATATGTTTACACTTCCAAGTGTATACATGCATCATTGTAAAACATCTAGCACCCTCCTACCCTATGTCCTTGGGATTTTAACCAAGCATCCTTGGACCCACAGAACTCATTAACATCCCAGCTCACTACCAGACCAAAAAAAATAGTAAGCAGAACATGTAAGATGAAGAGACTTACCCTCCTTGACGCCTTAGAAAGCCACAACCCCTCTCTCACTCGAGCCTCCAAGCTTCACGGCTATTACCAGTAGGTTTCTCCAACCTTTATTGAATTAGTCCTATACCTTCTTATTTATAGCCAAGGATCTAGGTATTTGATGCTGAAGACTCACGTGCGAGATAGAGTGTGAAGGGAGAGGAATAATGGACGTCGCAATGGCATCAAGAAAAGGACAAGCGTGCTGGCGTCCATAAAATCATATGAGCGCAGGGTGCCCTTGTGGCAAGAAGGTGTGAGTGTGTGAAAAGAGCTGTTGGAGCATGAAGAGCGTGAATGAGTTGAGGTGTGTTGATATGAAAGGAATGACGTGTGGAGATGCTCTACGCATGGGCAACATCAGGAAATTGGTCACTTGTCACACCCCAATTCAGGCATGTGATCTGCGTAAAAAACTACCATTTAAATAGCCCCCTACAAGCCTACACATATACTTATAGGTTAAAATCCAATTATTCGTGACTCGAAATTATTTTATTGAGGATGGATCCACTTGTTCTTCACATAGGAAACTCTATCATTTAACTAGTAATATACACATATACATATAGAGCAAGCCCAACTCACAAATGCTAGCCAAGTACTCGTCCCATGTAAGTCTTTATGCCTCTCAATATAGTCCATGGACAATTCATGTTCTAGGTGCACCTAGGGTTTCCACATGGAAGTGACTAAGGTTCCACCCAAAAGATTTTTTTTCTTTATTATAAAACATAGCTCCTTTGTACATGAGTGAATCATATGAAAGTATATTCATAATGCATCAATATACATCATTTTTATTCTGTCTAAGTAATGATGGTCAAATAACAATGTAGATATACTAGAAATAGTTCTTATATAAGTGAATTGACCATTTGAAAATGAGAAGGTGATACCACATTCAATTCCTTTGCCCTAAGCATAGCTATAAATATTTCTTGGGAATTCATATATCAAGTATGGATCATACGCAACAAAATGGTTCATAAAAAAAAACGTCATATAAGTCATAAAATAGCTCATGTCATGAACTAAAAAAAATGTATGATGTACACTATACTTTGTTGTAACGGTTGTAAACTAATATTGAAATTTCAATAATGATATCTTTATAGGATTAGAAAGCATAATAACTCAATATCACATATACCTATCATAGTTAAAGTAAATATGATTTATAAGGGAAAACACATGTAACAAGGCATAAGGATCCACTCACATGAATACTTCTTGGAGCCAAGCAGTATAGAGGAAATTCTCCTGAGTTTTCTCCAATTCTTAACATCATGCAAGAGCCACAAAACGCTAAATCAAAACTTAGAACTTCTTTATTACTAATATGCAATTAAAGGACCCAAACTCATAAATTTAACTTACTATAAAACAAGATTTGTGTGGCAATTTAGAATGGTGCAACAATGGTTATATGAAAGAAATTGGGTGATTGGTTTTATCCAACGGACCTCAACAGAAAGAGAAAAAGCAAAAAGATACAAGAGGACTTGATGCTACCATCACTTTCTGAAAAAAGAGGTGCTAGGGAAGAGAAACCAAAAACTGAAGGGATGAGACTAAGAGCTATTCTACAAGAAGCTTCAAGACGTTGCACTTTGGGAGAGGTCGAGAGAGTGAGACGCTGAGAGGGTTTGAATTTTTTTGAATATATGGCTGAGCTTGTAAGCAATACTGTGTAGACCTGGCAAAATTGACCCAGCCCGATCCAACCTGAAAAATAATAGGAGTGAGCTACCAAAAAACTAGCCTGAAAAAAATTGGGCTTTTTTAGCCCAGTCGATGTGGCCCGTGGCCCGATTGGGCCAGCCCGATGTGGCCCGATGGGCCAACAAAAAAAAAAGTTAAAAATTTTATATTACTTTTTTATTCTCTTATCTTAATGATTTTGGTTAAACCCTCTCTTATTTTTTGAATATGTCATTATGTAAAAAGTACTTAATTGAAGAGAGTTAATAGAAAATTACACTATATCAGATAAAGAGATAGAACAACTTGCTACATATAACTCATACAATTCTATACAAGAAGTCAAGAAATAAAAAAACATATAGAAACAGTCAAGAGGCATTTGTAGCTATAAATAGAGACCTTAACTTCTTTTGTATTAGAAACCCACTCATAATTACTGTGGTTGCATTAAAAAAGATATTAAACTAGGAGCCTAAGACCATGAAAGAAAATAATAAAAGACAGCGTACATTTGTAAGGGTTTTTAATGAAACTCAAGTTCGGTTAAATCAAAATGATCATTTAGGTAGAGCCAAAAATGTTTAAGACAATAAATTAAAATTTATCTATCTTATATGTATTTTTAACATTCTGCATTTATTTTCCATATAATCTAAATATCTTTCAATTTATTTTTCATGTGCAACACTAGTGAAACTCATTGATGGACTCCATAGAAAAAAATTATTTTTTAATAAGTATTGCTTTTTTTTTATTTTCTTTATTTTCATTCTTTTTCTTTCACAGTTGTTATAATTTAATAAGAGAATGAATTTTAACAACATTATTTTTTAAAAGTATTCATTTAACAAATTTTATTATTAAATAAATTAAAATTAAAAAGTTACAATTGAGTATAAAATACAGTAAGACCAATTGTGTGTGTGTGTGTATATATATATTTTTATCATATTTTATTTATTATTTTAGTATTTTTAGTATAAAAATAAATATTTTAATTATATTTTAATAATTATAGTTAGAACTAGGCTAGGCTAGCAATATGCTAGTCCGAACTAAATCCGGGCCAGCCCAATTATATCACTGGCCTGATCGGGCCGGGCCGGGTCAGCCTGATTGCCAGCTCTAGTACTGTGTCACAAAATATCTAAGTTCTGCATTATCTGGAAACTATAAAAAAAAAATGGAAGAAATCTCCAAAAGGAACTCTCTAGAAAAATTGAGATCTTTGTAATAAGTAAGTAACTTCTCTAGAGCTACCACGAATGATAAAATGACTACTTGTAAAGATCAAACAGTGGGTGGGTTTCAAATAAATCATTTTACTTAGCTTCAACTTTCTACTTATCTTCTATGTTTCCTCCTTTGTACCTTCTCTTTTCCACACAACCCATATCATAAAAACTTTCATGACATACTTAACCCTTCACTGGGTTCAAAGCATTTAATCTAACTGGCCATACCACTTACATACTTCAATCCTAATTCAAGTTATACAATTTCTTTCCTTTACTTATTCACTCAAATAAAATATGAAACTTTTTTTTAACCGATCCTATAATATTTGACAAATCAGTTAACTAACCCAAAAATCAACAATATTGAACTTTTATAAACCCAATCATACGTGAATGATTGTCCTCCCCAATTTTTCTCCACTAGTTCTTCCTCAATTATTCTTTCTTCCTTTTTGTATTGGCATATTTTACACCTTACCCCTTATCCCAAGTGATGCTTTAAGAAACTTACAAATTCCTCCCCTCGTTATATCCATCATCTACTGCCACCACTTGATTATCAGAGTTATATATTAGAATAGAGTAAGGTGGTGTTATACCATGTTTCTACCTATATCCACTATTAAGTTTGCTCTTCCATAAAAATTTACTTCTTTACTTGTTCTCCTAATAGGAAGAGGTTTCTTCTTGATAAGCCAATTTGAAACTTCTTCTAAGGTAAAATCACTCGTTTGGATAGCGCCACTCAACAAAATTTACATAAGTGTCAAATTGCAGGTTTGCATATCCTATACAGCTCGCTTTTTCTTACATACGTATAATTTGTAAATCTGATTTATAGATTCTGTCTCATTTCTTTCCAGTGTCAAGTAATAACATACTTTCCTCCTAGATCTATCATGAATTATAACCCTAGTTATACTTGCCTTTCCCTTAATCTCGGTTCATCATTTGATTTTTGTACTTAACTATCCCTCAAATTACCTTAAATCATCAGTTGCCTGTATTTTCTTACAACTATCATATTGTTTAACTCATCTTGTATCCTATGTTATTCCTATAAACCGAATCTCATCATTTGGAGCTTCTCTTTTATGTTAGTTGTGTCCTACATCCTAGGACAAGCCTATGAATTTAAAATAAATCCAGAGGAACAGAACACATTTAGCACTTTCAATGTACCGTTCACACCCAAGCCAGATAGCACCACATCAGGGATTATAAAACTAAACAATATTTCATAGTTGCATACAAAGTGTCGATAGACAGGAAAACATCACGTAATAAGTAAGAATATCTTGTAAGATAATAAATTTTCTAAGACCATCAAATTATAGAATACTTATCGGCTGACTTCTATACAATATATGCAATTTCCACTTCCTACCCTTCGTAATGGAAGGACTATACCAACAGCATGACTATACTAGTTTAGTAATTACTCTGGACAATTGAATAAGGAAGCATTTAACCGGAAATGATTTTACAGAACTTAACTATATAGGATCAATAACTATGATAACTAAGAGGTTGTTTCTTGGTAAGGACTCTGATATATAGGAACACTGTACAGATAACTAAGAAATTTTGTCTTACAGGTTGTAAACTCTTATAAATAGAAATATTTTATTAATTTAAATATAAATTAACATTTAAAATTCTTGTTGGTCTAAAATTTTTATTACAGATTAATTTTAGGATAAATTAATAAAAAAAAATTGAAGTTTTGAAATAAAGAAAAATGACAAATTAAATTGTAAATAACGTTCTTCAACTTTGACTTTTGGTAAATAAGTTTATGTAATTTTAATGTTGGCAATTAATTGCTTCTACTTAATCTCAATACGTGACAAATAGCCCCTTTCTATTTGACCCATGATACTGTCACCACCATTGTTAGCAAATTTTTTTAGAAGCGTCCAATTTATAATAAATTTGTAAAATAAACTAATTTATTTTTACAATTTAGAGTCAAGGGTAACAATTTATCTTTAAGAACTAAATGATCACACAATGTTATTAATCTGTTCAAAATAAAATTGAAATTGAAGTGACCACATTATGTAACAATATTATAGATAAATATTAACATGATTTAATCTTTATATATCAAATTCCAAGGCATATCATAAAATTACATTATTTTGAATGATATTTTTATTACTTAAAAATTATAGAAATCTCAATACTTTTAATTTTACTAACTAAAATTTTAATTGTATTTTTCTTTTGTCGATTTTTAATTATCATATTAAATATAAGAATATTAAATAATATGATATGTTATACTTTAATATCCTATAACATAACATTTAAGTAGATATTAGTGTATTAAGCAACTCTTAAATTATTAGCTTAATAATCATGAATAATTTGATTATAATATTTAATATTATTTTTTATGACTCAAACTAAAATCGTTTATGCTTGAAGCGTAGTGCACCAAACAAAATTCTATTATAATATACTCTTGAAAATGTAAAATTTCTTGTATGATCAATAATTATTTTAATCAATATGCTAAAATTATTAAGTAAATTATAATCCCTAATATTATTCACCGTCCAATGATCTAACTTGTAGTTTGAGGCATCTTCAGGTCAACGGTTTGATTGTTTCCGGAAAGGGTGGAAGCCAGCTTTTAATAAAGTGGCTAACTTTCAATCTTATTTCTCAAATAAAAGTATAAAATTGCATATATTTTTAATTGTTTATTTTACATATATAATATTTTTTAACAATGTTGTTCTCACAAATAATTTTTTGTTATAAATTTTACAAATAATATATTTTAATTATTCATATTACTTCATCGGTTTATCTCACTCTTTTACTATATTTTTATCATAATATGTCAAATATATATTTTTAAATTTATGAAATATAATTTTAGAGAAAGAATATTCAATTCCTTTTTACAATTTCTTTTAAAAAGAAGCCTGTGTTGTTAGCGGGAAACACAGGCCTATAAGGAAGCTTGTGTGGTCAGGAGCAGACGACACAGGATTCCTTTTTATTTCTTTCAAATATTGTATAAAACAAATTCAAGATCTATTTTGGTTCTCTAAATATTCAGATTCAGATTTATTTATCTAAAAAAATTTCAAAAATTAACAAATTTTTCTTATGTCAAAATATGTTTACTTAGAATCTATTTACATAAAATCAATAAAATAAATGTCAAATAAAAATTAATTAACTCAAATAACAAATAAAATGCTACTCTCACAACTCACAAACATATCTTACAAACTTGTTCACTTTATAGCACTCTACTTATTCCAAGATAATCATTCTTTTCTCACCTCATCACATTTTTTTTCTCTGTCTCTTAATTTGTAAGAAGTTTGTGAGACCAAATTTGTGAAAGTAATATTTCTCTAAATAGAGTAACAAAACAAAATTTGAAGTTGTAAAAGCCATTTTCAGAAGTATCATCCTCAAATAATTATTTAAAAACATTATAGTGTACTCAACCACATCCCAAACAAAAACAACCGCTACCTTAAAAAGTCACTATCGTATGATATAATTTGGAAAAAACAAAATTTGTTCATTCAGAAGAATGCTCCCTAATTTTACAAGTCTAAATACAATTTACAAAGCTAAAAATTTTATTTAAAAATTGGATGCATATGCAAAAAGTCCAGACAAAACTAAAAAAGCAAAATTTCAAACAAAACTGAATTTTTATTTAAAAATTCAATGGAGTGTCTTTTGTATATATTTAATTTAAAATGTAAAAATAATTTTTAATTATGAATACTGAAAAATTTAATTAAAAATCACTTTAATTGATCAAACGAGCAATCCAATAATTAAATCAATAATTCAATGGTTATCATCGATTCAATTTTAATAATTATGTACGAAGTAAGAATTGAAAAACTGAGGCTGGGAAATAAAACAAAATATGGCCTTAATTTAATTAAAACAACTTATTTTATAGTATTTAGTACATATTTTTTGTGAAATAAAATTTTTTCATTAGCATAAGTAGGTCCTTAATTTTAATTTACACAACCTATTTCAAATGTAATGACAATTATAATATAAAAAATTTGTTCTTTTGGAGAAAAAGTGACAATTATCTCAATTGCTCTAAGTAGTTGAGGATGAACATCATATAACCTTTTTAACGAATATTGAGATGCACATGAAAATTAGCTTCATGTCAAAAAATAATCATAAAAAAAATTTGTTAGGTGCAAGACAACTTCAATTATCTGCACTTTCTATTATTTCTTGGACAAGCCAACAGAGTTATATTACACGATCAATAAATCCAAGACATCACAGGGCCAGAGCTACAAATGTAGTAGCTATGCTTCGCTAGGCTTGGCCTTGACACATCAAGCTATTTTTGGTTTCAGTTGGAGTTTTCAATCAGACACTGGAGCCTTGTTTGAAAAGACTTGTTTGGCTGCTTTATACTAAACAACCTCCTCCCAGGTCAAGTTCAATATTAATTGCTGTCTAGATTTTAATTGGGATAATTAAATGATATGTCTAACATTTGCATGACAACTCCCTGATATATCTATAATATATGTGCTTATACTGTATATATACAATTATGTTTAAGTAAAGCAAATTAAATAAGATTCAGTTGTATTTTATTTAGCCTAACTTTAACATTGGGAATTTAATTGGTTACTGGTACTTGGGATGATCATGATTATGGATTAAATGATGCAAGAAAAGAATTTCATGGAAAAATCACCAACCAAAAGCTGCTTCTTGATTTCTTAGATCAACCTCAAGATACCCCAAGGTGGGTGGATAATCTCCTTCATTATTTATCATCTTGGAATTATCTGTGTACTAAGTTATGGGTTTGTCTGATTCACTTCCAGTACAAGATAATTAATAATAATTCTTGAATTTTCCGGTATTACAAAATATGTGAGAAACTCTTCAAAATCCATGAGAAACAATGTTCTTACGAGATTTATCACATATTTATATCCGCGAAATAAAGCACCAAGAGAAACCAAAGTTTCTCACGGAGATTGCATTCTCACGTAATTTCTTACAGATGTATTCCATGAAAAATTGATTGGCAAATTCTCTTAACTCAAAAAATAAAATCATGTTCTCAATGAGTATTTCGAATCAGACACCACACTTCTAAAAATTGGGCACTATAGTTCTCCAAAACAAAGGAATGGAAACCATGAGGCAAGGAGAAACCCCTTTACTTGTCACCACAAAAAAATAGATTTTTTCTGACAGCCAAAATCTATCAGAAAATAGGAAAAATCCGTCAAAACAACAAATTCTGACGGCCATTTAGTCGTCAATGTTTATGCTTGCCACAGACGAAAATTCTGACTGATTTATGTCGTCAAAATATTTCTGACGGATATTCTAACGGCCTTTTGCCGTCAGAAATCTTCACATAAGGGCCGTCAGAATTTCTGACGGAATTAATCAGTTAGAAATGGCCGTCAGAATGTCCGTCAGAATGTCAAAAAAATGAAGAAAAAAAATTTGTCAATTTCTGAAGGCTTCAAGCCATCAGAATTAATTAAAAAATATTAATTATTAATTATTTTTATAATTTTATAAAATTTTTTATTTTATTTAAATTTTTATTAATTTATACTATTTAATTTTAATTAAATTACAATTTAAATATACAACATAAACAAATTAAGGATCAATGTCAATATTAAGAAGTTAATCAAAATAAAGTACATAGATTAGTAATCAATAATCATCTTTTACATCATTCTCATCATC
>JASKGM010006221.1:0-11319 GCA_034509205.1 Ceratonia siliqua
GCTTATGAAGATATTGGTTAGAAATTAGCAAAATAATCACCTAGTTTACTACAATTAAATAACCACCAGATATGCAGATATATGCTAGGCATAATGAGTATAGGGTCTTTAAAAAAATTATCCTTTTGTCCTATCTTATGAACTTTAAGGTGTATGAAATTTCAAATGGGACCACAAGCGTGGACCACTAAATTAAAATCAGAAAGAGGGGAAAAAACGTAAAACCCACATGCTTGTATACAAATGGACGTGTGCCCATTTTTGTAGTATCAATGGGGGATAATGTAGACTCCACTTGCAGAGAGAAGCTCAGATTCAAAGAGATAGAGACAAATAAGATGCCCAAGTTGCTGTTCACTATGCGTTTTAGTAGCAGTTCAAAATATACAATGGAACTCGTCGGTTCCTTTGCCGTTCAGTTTGCTGTTCCTTTTGCCCTTCACTCCACCATTCCCTCAGCCATTCACTCCGCCGTTCACTCGCTTGCCTGAAACTTATGGATGTTTTCAGATGGTGTATGGCCGTCGAGTTTCAATTTTTGCGTTTTGGGGATACAAAGTTTGCATATATGGAATACTGCGTTTTGGTAGCATTACATGGTGATCCAGCTAAGCACCTACGTGATAAATGTTATGCCACATCAGCTCTCACCGTTAAAATTGGATGGCAACTTAATAGGGGGACTAAATCTGACACATTATGAAACTTTTGGGGACTAAATTGCTCAACTAAAAATTTTGGGAACTACATTGCTGCATTTAAAAAAATAGAGAGACTAAAAGTATAATTAAGCCTTAAATTTTTTCTTTATTTATTTATTTAAATGTTCAATAGGTTTAAGAGGGTGAGCAGAGGATTAAATTTACTAGCTTTAGTTTGACAACTAATAACACTAATAAAGTTGTATTAGATCTTTTTAACTTATCATTTACCAATTATCTATGGATACTATAATTTTCATTCCTTGCTTAAATTTCTTTAAACATCTGAAAGTATGGCATTTTATACTAACTTCTTTAAATTTCACAATGCTCCAAAAGGGGTTTTCTTGAGGTATCATTTAACTCCAACCCCACAGCTAAGCATTGATTTTATAAAAAAAAATGTTACTTAATCAGATGCGAAAACTAAGTCTCTTCTTTGGGAAATCTAAACAACACCTCAAAAGCATCCTCCATCCAAAATCCCATAGAAATATTCCCTCACTTAATATTTTCATTAAAGTTAAGATAATTTATCCATTTAATTTTTATAAATTAAATATATTTACAATTTTTTCATGTTTTAAAGGCTCCAAGCTATGAATAGTGAATACTGACACAATGCAACTGTTAAGTAAATAATAAATATAGTATATCAATTAAAAAAGGGCCTTTGCTATCCTATATCCTCTTCCCCTACTTCCTTCCCATGCCACCTCTACTTTGACAGTGTCAATTTGTTATGTTTTATATTTTTTATCTCAATTTTTTTACTTTTTAACATTAATTAAGTATTTGCTATGTCATATATTTTTTTGAAAATTTTTGAAAATTTTTTAAAAAATTTTAAATGAATAGTATCAAAAAATTATAGGTAAATAGTATAAAAAAATATAAATAATTCTTAAAAATTTTTTAAAAATTTTGAAAAAAATACATAAAATAAAAAATATTTAACTAATTTTAAAAAGTAAAAAAATTTAAAAAAAACTTAAAAAAAAAAAGAAAAAAAAAGAGAGGGGACGTAGCTTAGTCCCCCCTTAAAAAAGCCATGGAACAAAGGTGACTTTTAACAAAGTGTACTTTTTAAAAATTATTTATTATTTTGGTCTTTAAAGTAAAACCTAAAAAATACGACCTTTTTCCTCCTGGAAGTAACCGTATAATTGGCTATGGTAGCTCTGGCATTGGCCTTATTATGGTGGTCGGCTCTAAGCAATGCAAATTAGGGGTGTGCAGGCGGGCGGTTAAAACCGCCCAACCCGACCCGAACCAACAATATTTTATCTTAACCAATTGACTTTTTGGGTGGTTCGGTTAAAAAATTTAACTTAACCGATATTCAACGGTTCGGAGTTAAAAAAACTCTAGTTAACCCGACCGGACCGAATATTATATATATATATATATATAATTATAATTACATATATATTTATAATATATAATAATTATTAACTAATATATGTATTATATTTATTAATTATTATTTACACAATTACTAATTACTTAATAGTTTAAATCTAATACTTAATAGTTAATACTTACCCGTTAAACAATTTAAAGCACTTAAACTGATTTCCTTATTTGAATTTTTGTTTAATTGGTTAAACCGATTAACCGAACCGCCCAATCAGTCTAAATACGGTTCGGTTCAGTTCGGTTATTTCTCTTGTTTATCAAATTAACCGAACCGGTATAAACCGTCTTCCCTTAATCGGTTCGGTGGTCGGTTAAGCTAATTAACCGAACCAACTCGTAGTTGCACACCCCTAATGCAAATTATCCTCCTTGCCTCGAAACCTAAAAGAGAAAGTATAACACTAGTAAGAAATAAATATAATATATGAATGATATTATTTAATTAATAAATTATATGTATTTATTATTTCTAAATTTATGAACCTTATATTTATCTCTTTTATTCATATTAATGTTTCTTTTTAATATGAGAAAATCTTTTTGTTTAAGATTATGTTTTTTTTTCATTTTTTGATTCAATTTTTTTTATATAATTATATACATAAAAGCTTATATATAATTTAAACATGTTAAATATGCCTCCATACAAAAATATCTTATTTCATGCTTACAATTATTTTGTGTTTTTATTATAAAATAAAATAATATATGTCAAACATTAGTAATTTAAGATTTTACAATGATATCAAAAGAATACAATTTTATACAATATTATTTTAAATTTTTTTTAAAATATTAAAAAATAAATTTTTTTATATAATTTAACTAATATTATATTTAATAAAAACGACAAAAGGTTGGGGGCGCACGGCACACCTAGCTCTAGCTAGAACCTAGAATAGTGAGTTTTCACTTAGGACCCTGGAGATAAAAGTTTTATATATTCCTCCCCATCTTTAATTTACTCAATCTAGCATGGGGTAGCCAAGCCACAGACAAACGGCTAGACGGGAATTTCACTTCACATGCCAATTTACCGTTTATTTATCGTTCTCCTTTCTGTATCGTGAGATTGCGATTGGCTCATCAGTGCAGTACAGTCGCAGGAGGAGCTGTATTCCGAATCCAAAGTGTCCTACTGAGGGGTCCACTAAAGTAGGAAGATCAAGACCGTTGACTATTTAATAATCAATATTTTTTCATTGTCATGATCAAAGTTGGTGTGTTGGGTTGATCAAGAGGAATCATTATTTAATAAAAGGTAATTAATTAACTATAGATTCTACTTTTTGTATAGAATGAGAATATAATCGGATTAATTTGAACATTAATTAAGATTAAAATTTTTTAAATTTTAGAAATTTATTTCTCTCATTAACTTAATATATTTAAGAGAATTTTTTAAATACTGATTTTAAAATTTATTTAAGTAGTCAAATTAAGAAGTATATTTCTTTAATTATTTTATTTTTTAATTGATAAGTAAATATAATAATAATAAAAGCAAGAAAGTTCCCAAATGAGGAATGGGTGAAGCACAAAATGGCAATAATCATAGCCACATTAACAGTTCAGAAACAGAGAGAATAATCATCATTGTCTATGGTTGAGAATTTTAATTCATAATTTAACAATTTTAACTTTTAAGATATATTTAATAATAAAAAACTCAAAAAGAAATTCTTCATAAAAATACTCTTTATTTTTTTAAACTTAATTACATTTGTAATCCTTCTTCTAATTACTTGTTGTTCCTTAATAACACAAGTTGATTAGGGATAATCTATTCAAATAGAAAAACTAAGTTAAAATTACCATAGCAACAACAATTTTTGAGATATAAAGAGTAAGGCATATTGTTATTAACATTTTGACAAATAAACAATTATTTTTTAAATTTAGTACTTACTTCAATTAAAATTTAAAAATTGAATATATTACAAAATTTAAATAGTAGTAATAATTATATTTTGTATTACTGGAGTATTGAAGATGAACTTTTAGTAGAGATAAACTATGTGTATGGACTCATAAATCACAAATATAAATGAAATATATTAGATAATGAATCTTACATATTATATCTATTTTTTTTAATATAATAAGACCTAATCACAAGCCAAACTTTTTTTAAAAAATAACAAAAGTTTAGCTATGGCCTGAATAGGAATATGTGAGTTTGAGGTCGGTCTAAAACTTGATTAATTATTATTTTTTGAAATTAATTTTAAAAAAATAGAAAACAATAAAAAATTTATATAAAAAATTCGTAAATATAATACATATTTTTCAAGATTAAAACATCTTAAGAATTATGAGATTATACATTTTCTACATATAAAATTAAATTAAATTCATATATAAAAAATTTAGAAAATGTGTAATTTTATCTTGACTGAGCCTAAGTCCAATATTTTTCTCAAAATATGAACCAGACTCATTCACATAATGATTTTCTTTTAATTCAAAATTTATTTGGACTTCTTTGTTGAATCTATATCTAGCTATTTTTAAATAGATTTGAGCGAATTAATCAACCCATGATTATATATATATATATATATCTAAGTATGATAATATCATATTGTTTCTTAGGTAACATTCATTATTGAAGGAATGCATTGGTGAAGTAAACGGCAAACTGAGGCTGCAAATGAGTGAATAGGTCACCCACTGCCCTGTGTATATACAATACAAGCTATGCTTCTCAAGTCATCAGTAGTTCGTCTCCCTGTGGACTTCATATGATACTTGACCTTCTATCTTTCTTTGCATTTCTCATCTAAATATTGAAACAAACTCTAAAAACAATACGTGGAGTCAAATTAAATGTTCTGGATTACCCTAAGACTTGTCTATATTTTATTGTTGAGAATTTCTTACATAAATGATGTTATTTTTATTAAACCAGATGAAATTAATAAGAAATAGTAATGTATAAAAAAACGATTGGCCACAGTCGACTCGAAAATTGGTGAACTGATCAATGAGCTGACCCAGTTAATTATTAAAAAAATTAATCAAAAAATTAATGAATCAGTAATAATTCGTGAATTGAGCCTAATCAACATTTTTTATTGTTATTGAAATGACATCCTTTTAAAATTATTTTATGAATTTTTTAATTTAAAATAATATCATTTTGATATTTTTACTATAAATAAATATAATATACATATTATTTATCATTTTAAACTTATTTTATGATATTTAAGTGATTTAATGATATTTTATATCAAATTATTATTTAAATTATTTAATTATTTTATATCAAATTATTATTTAAATATTATCATTAATATATAGTATTCTATATGATATATAATTAAATCAATTTTAATTGATCAATTTCATCAATATTTTTTATTATTGTTCTCAAATCAATTTTTTTTATCGAAACTTATGCTTCTCTAATTTTTTTTTCCAAAAATTATGTATATGGAAAGATGTATCTATTTTCTTGATAATATAATTCAGTGCTTTAAATCTAGGCTAAGACAGTGAATTAAAAAAAAATTGAGTCAACAGTGGATTGGTAGTTCAATTAGTTAGACTAATGATTAAATTGGATGACATTATCAATTAAAATAAATAATTATTTTTTATACTATACTTGTAAATATATAATTATAAATTAATATATGTTTAAAATATTAGTGTAAATAAAAAAATAAAAAAATAGATAATGATATTAAAGTAACAAAATACTCCATCCGTTTCAAATTATTTGTCGTTTTAAGAGTTTTATTTTATTTTAAATTATCTGTAGTTTTACATTACCAATGAAGCATTAATTGTTATTTTTTTAACATTACCCCTATTTATTGTTATCTTTAATAGAATAATAACAAGAGTCTAAATTGACTTTAATAAGGATAATTTAGTCAAGTATACTTATTTTTTGATAGAATTGAGACTATTTAATAGTTACATTAATTCTTGGGTCATTACCTTAAACGACAAATAATTTGAAATGGAGGAAGTATAACTTATCAAATATATGTTTTAATTATTTTTAAACTTAAATTTAAATTATTTAAAATTTTTATTATGGGAGTTACTCCCCTACCGCCCGCTGTGTGGGCGGCATGAGAGTTTCTCCATTTTTTTTATATTTTTTTATATTTTTTGATATTTTTTGATATTTTTTATTTTTTTAAATCAATTAATTAATTTTTACAATGTAAATTTTTTTTAAAATTTTTTGAAATGTTTATGTATTTTTTGTAGAATTTTTTAAGTCACAAATAAATAGTAAAAAAATTATAAATAAATAATAATATGGATGTAAAAAAATTTAAAAAAAAATTGAAAAATATTTTAAAAAATTCTAAAAAAGATATATAAGATAAAAAATATTTAATTATTTTTAAAAAATAAAAAAATTTTGAAAAAAAAATATAAAAAAAAAATGGGATGGAAGGTAGCATAGACAAATTCTTTTATTATATATAGTATAGAAGTTTTTATTAAGATTTATTTAAAAAGCTGAAAGTGTATCTAAAAAAATATAAAATTATTAATCAAATCTGTCAAATTTTAAAACTTAGTTCCATGTGGTCATCAAAATTTTCAGAATTTACTGATTTTTATCACTAGAAATTTTGAATCAAATGAGGCTAATCCCAAAATTTGAGTTAGTTGTTGAACTCAAGCATTGTTCTTCATTTCTTCGTAGTTGGTGACCGCTGCTTGACTAGTCCAATCAGCAAGGTGGAAGTCCTTCAAAATTGGTTAATTAAGCTAGGAAATTACATTTATCTCCAATTTTATTATAGGGCAGAATAAATTATTAAAAATATAATTATTAATATTTTTTTGTTAAAATTACACTCAATTTTTTTATAAATATATACATTTATTAGTTTGTTTTTGTATTTAATCTCCCATCATATTAATATTAAGAATAAATTAATATATTCACATATTTATAAATTAAATTAAATTATTATAAAAATAATAAATAATAAATATTACATTACAAATTTTTTTTAAAAATAAAAATAATTTATTATTAATAACATAATACTCGATATTATTTTTTTATTTTTAAAATAATAGTTAATTTCTTTATAAATTTATCTTTAATACTTATTTAGTGAAAGACTAAAAAATACAAGTAAATTAATATATTTAAATATTTAAAATGAAGCCAAAAGAACAGATAAATTATTTGCTCTTTTAAGTTTAATAATAATATTTTTTATTTTTTATTTAAAAAATATATTCCTGTCTCTCTCTTCTTATATTAAAAACTTAAAAGAGAAACGATTAATATTAATTTCCAGAAATTTATACTTATTTTTATATTAATTTAATGTAAATAATAAATAATATTAAAATATTAAAGATAAGAAGTAATATAAAAACATCTTACATGTGTAGTCGTCGTGTATAAATAACAGCACTAGTTAGAGACACTAAAAGCTAAAAGCCTTCTGTAGACGACGGCCAAGATATCGCGATAATTTGGCCGTCGTACTCGTGCATGGGTTCCCTCAGAAGTCACAAGCCTTCTTTTGCTTTTCTTTCTCATTTCATCTAATAATGTACCTCCCCGAGGTCTTGCTGGCCGAGCCTTTTCTATTCTTCTCCATCTCTGTTAACGCTTTCCCTATCTGTTTCTCTAACCTCCATTGTCTTTCTTCCGTTCTCATCACTTCCTTTTCTTTTGCTGCAACTAAGGGACCTCAGCGAGCTTCATCTTCCTCCTTTGTATTCTGAATTCGCTCCAACAGTCACTAAGTTGGAGATGCTTCCTTTAGTTTTGTTACTTTTTCTGCTTTCCAACTCCCTTGCTCCTGTGAATTCTCTGAATGTTGAAGGCTACGCACTTCTATCACTTAAGCAGTCCATCACAGACCCACAAGGGTTACTGAGTAACTGGAATTCTTCTGATGAAAGCCCCTGTTCGTGGAATGGGGTTACATGCAATGAACAAAGAGTTGTGTCCTTAAGTATTCCAAAGAGTAAACTCTATGGGTCTCTTACTTCTTCTCTTGGGTCTCTTTCTCAGCTCCGCCATGTAAACTTTAGGAGCAATAAACTCTTTGGGAGCTTGCCCGCAGAGCTCTTTCAAGCGCAGGGACTGCAAAGTTTGGTCCTTTATGGCAATTCCTTTTCTGGGTCTGTTCCAGATGAGATTGGGAAGCTCAGGTACCTTCAGACTTTAGATTTATCGCAAAATTTCTTCCATGGGTCGTTACCTTCTGCAATTGTCTTATGCAAGAAACTCAAAATCCTTGATCTCAGTCTTAACAATTTCACTGGTTCTCTCCCCAGTGGATTTGGTACTAATTTGTTGTCTCTGGAAATTCTGGACCTTTCTTTCAATCACTTCAATGGCTCAATTCCTAGCGACATGGGAAATCTATCAAGCCTGCAAGGAACTGTTGATTTATCTCATAATCAATTTACTGGCTCAATCCCTCCTAGCCTTGGAAATGTGCCTGAGAAGGTTTATATTGATCTTACTTTCAATGATTTAAGTGGTCCAATACCCCAAAATGGTGCTTTAGTGAACAGAGGACCAACTGCTTTTATTGGCAATCCTGATCTCTGTGGCCCGCCATTGAAGAATCCATGCTCCCCAGAAACTCCTGGTGCTAGTTCACCTTCATTTCCATATCTCCCAGATAACTATCCACCTCAGGATACTGATAGTGGTTCTGTGAAAAGTGAGAAATCCAAAGGGTTAAGTAAGGGTTCTGTGATTGGCATTGCTGTGGGTGATATAATTGGGATTTGCCTTTTGGGTTGGCTGTTCTCTTACTGCTACTCAAGGGTTTGTGGTTCTAATCAGGATAAGGATGAAAATGGGATTGAGAAAGGAGGAAAAGGGAGGAAAGCGTGTTTATGCTTTAGAAAGGGTGAACCTGAGACCCTATCTGAAAATGTTGAGCATAATCTTGTCCCATTAGATTCCCAAGTGGCCTTTGATTTGGATGAGCTTCTTAAAGCTTCAGCTTTTGTTCTGGGAAAGAGTGGAATAGGGATTGTTTACAAAGTGGTGCTTGAAGATGGTCTTATCTTGGCTGTGAGAAGATTGGGGGAAGGGGGTTCTCAAAGGTTCAAAGAATTCCAGACTGAAGTAGAAGCAATAGGAAAATTAAGGCATCCCAATGTTGTCACTCTCAAAGCCTATTACTGGTCTGTTGATGAGAAGCTTCTCATCTATGATTATATACCCAATGGAAGCCTTGCTACTGCTATTCATGGTGAGTTTCATTATGAGCAAGCATATCTTTGCTCTAACCCTGTGTTTGGATGATGTATTTCAAAATTTTATAGAATTTGAAATGCTAGGGAATTGAATCCCTACATTTGAAATTTTTTTTTATAAAACAATTCTATGATTAAATTACTTAGAATTTCTAAAAATAGTTATCAACAAAGTATTTTGTGGTAGGACATTTCAAATACTCTTTAAAATTATATTCCATCTTCAAAATACCTCATCCAAACACAACGTAGCATTTAAATAGATTCTTTAATCTTCTCTTTCAATGGTCTGAGTCTGACACTTTGTTCATCTGATTGTTTGTTTTCATTCAATGTCTTCAGGGAAGGTTGGACTTGTCACCTTCACTCCCCTATCTTGGTCCATTAGGCTGAAAATCATGAAAGGAACTGCAAAAGGATTGGTCTACCTGCATGAGTTCAGCCCCAAAAAGTATGTCCATGGAGACCTGAAGCCAAGCAATATACTTCTAGGCCACAACATGGAACCCCACATTGCTGATTTTGGACTTGGAAGACTTGCAAACATTGCTGGAGGGTCCCCAACCCTACAATCGAACCGGGTGGCAGCTGAGAAACCTCAAGAAAGACAGAAGAGCTTATCTGCAGAAGTTGCAGCAAGTATTCTAGGAAATGGCTATCAGGCTCCAGAAGCTCTGAAAATGGTGAAGCCATCTCAGAAGTGGGATGTTTATTCATATGGGGTTATTTTGCTGGAAATGATTACAGGAAGATTGCCCATTGTTCAAGTGGGTAACTCAGAAATGGACCTTGTTCAGTGGATTCAGTTCTGCATTGAGGAGAAGAAGCCATTCTCAGATGTTTTAGACCCATATTTGGCTGAAGATGCAGATAAGGAAGAGGAGATTATTGCAGTTTTGAAGACTGCCATGGCTTGTGTTCATAGCAGCCCAGACAAGAGACCTACAATGAGGCATGTGCTTGATGCTATGGATAGGTTGAACATTTCCTCTGATTGAGGAATGTCAAGAAGGTGGGAATTGTGAATCTAGTTCATTTGTGAAACTTTGTATTATAGTTTCACTAAAATTATGAACCCTTTGGTGTAATTGAAACAGTAGAAGAGGAAATGAAGCAATTTGTTTGAATAAAAAAGTCTCTCCAAGATTTTATTAGTATTGTCAGAGAGTAACTACTTACACTAACTGTTGTGGTGGCTACTTTGAGTTAAAAAAGTTCAAGCGTCGCTATTTAAATTTCAATGCAGCCACCTTATAATTGCTTGAGTGCATTATTCTTTGCGATAACCTAGGAATTGTGCTTGAGGAATTTAGCTTTTTATTTGTTATTTAGCTGATATTCTCTTTCTATCCATTTAATAAAATTAATATATATATCTAAGAATGACTTTATCTTGTTTAGAATAACGGTTCTTCTTACAAACAATATTTTTTATAAAATATCATAAACATATTTTATATTATGATAAAAGAGAAAAGCTTCTCTCAAAAATAATGCTCACAAAACTTACAAAAGTTTTTTTTTGTAGCCAATCAACATGTAATGAGGTGATATAAGAGATGAGATAAGTGATAGATTAGTTAAAAAAATCTTCTGAGTTTTGTGAGAGTTAATTTTTTGAAAGTGGCATTTCTCTATGATAAAATAATATTGAGATGAGTAAATGAAGTGACATGAGTGATTAAGATGAAGTGTTTGTGATAGTGGCATTACTCTCTTGTTTATGTAATGCACTAATCACACTCTTACAAACTCATTTCTCACAAACTCCTCACATATTACTCATCTCACCATGCACATTTCATCATAATGAGTATATAGGTGAATTTGATGGAATGAGCGGGATGATATAAGTAGTTTGTGAGAAATTTTTGAGAATTAAGTTTGTAAGAATAACATTATTCATTGTTTGTGAGAGAATAGGTGTTTTATTAGAGGAATGCTATTTTTGCAAATTTTTTTTTCTCACAAACTCACT